>RJWT010004297.1:0-33768 GCA_004365215.1 Cuniculus paca | reverse complement strand
AAGGCAGGGTGCCATGGCACTGGGGCAACACTTCAAGGCAGCAGCCAGAGCAAAAGGGGAAAGCAAGCCTCCTCTCCTGCCTTATATTGTACACAGGCCACCTCCCCCTTCAGGGTGGGTGTAACACTCACAAAATGTCCTTGCCCTCCTTTGCACAGGATGATATTTACAAAGTAAGAACCCTGGCTCCCTGCTGAGCCTCTCAGTTAAACTTCTAAACTGCTCAAGTTGACACAATGTATCAACCATAGCAGCAAGCAATACAATATTTGAACACACCATGTTTCTAATATTCCCTTATTCCAGCCTCCCGGTCATGTGTAACTTCAGGGAAGCTGAGAAACATAATGTCCAGTTTGGCATCTTTATTCTAGAGGCAGTTAGTAGAGAGTCAGCACATGTGCTTCTGTTCAGACCTTCTTAACACGTGAATGCTACTGCTGTTATATTTGGTTTGATTTTGGGTTTACTTATATCCTGCCTTGTCGTGGTAATTTATTAATGCACCTTTTATAAAAGAATTAGGTCTTGGTCAAATGGTTTAGTAATACATGCACATTATCATGAAAGGAGGAAATATAAGGCAGTAGTATTTAAAAACAAATATATGCTCAGGTATGAGAGGTCAGATACCTGTCATCAAGTAAAGTGTAATTACTGTGGGAATGAAACAGAGCATCAAAGTGACTACATGCTACATGGGAAAGAAAGGTGAAAATAAAGAGTGAATTCCAAGGAAGGTAATAATAGAAATCGAGCCTTTCTAACTGAATTTCCCTAGTTTGGTAGGTGTCTTGGTTACTTTTTTCTCATTGCTGAGACAAAATACCCAACACCCAAAATTAGGGAAGGGAAGGTTTATTTCTTACAGTTTTTGGAGGCTTCAGTCCATACTTAGCTGGTTCCAAGGCAGGGTAGCATGACTGAGGAGCAGCCTGGCTGCAAGCAGCTCACAAGTGGCAAGAGCAAACAGGGCAAAAGAGGGAGAAAAATGCCTCCTTCCCGACCTTACATTGCATGCCGGCTCCAACCCTGGGCAGATGCAGAACTCACACTGCCAATCCCAGTGCTAGACAACAAACCAATCACAAACACTAGATTTCGCTGCTTCCAGGACTACATGAGGCTTGGGGGGCCACCTAGACACAAACTATAACAGCAGGATCAAGGGATGGATATAGCTATCTCTATCTCTTCCAAATATGTCTAGGCAACACACTTGTCCTGCAGATTATTTCCAAGTTTTTGCTCCCAAGGGACTGACATTGGATGGTCATGGTCCGTAACTCCTGGAAAGATCTGGAAAACACTGAAAGCTTCATCCTATAGGACTTCAACAATGTTGGGATGGGAATCACTAATGGACTACAAGTCCAAATGAGAGAAGTTCATCTTATTGTACTTGCAAAAAGCAAGTAAAAATCTGAGTAGAAATGGAGCAGACCACCAAATAATGAGACAGGTGAGAACAAAGCTGAATGGTCACCTTTTCATGTGAATGGACAAATTCTGCAGGTGACTTGAAATATCAGAAAGAATCAAGGAGGCTGTGGGAAAGGAAGCACTAAAACTATGTTTTTCTCAATAGTGTAACTCTCAAAGCCAAAAAGCAGAGAACCATATCCCTATTATTTCTCAAGTAATGTGTCACCTCAACACAGTCTCTGGGCACAGATTTAAAATAACAATTTAGAATAGATCATAATTAGAAAGCTAATTAACTGAAGCAATGCACAATAAAAGACATAGGCCTTGAATTGTGCCCCTGAAGCCAGCTGACTTGTGCTTTTGTGTTTTTTCTTCCAGGAGGAGGGACTATAGATTATATCTAAATATATCACAGTAAACCTAACAAATAAGCATGAGCACAATTAAGCCACTCTACATAAAGCAAAAAGCTTCACCAGTGTCAGCGAGCAGCAGTGTTCTTTTAAATTTAAAGCTTCTATAAAACCTAAAAGAAAACACCAATCAACAACCCTTTATCCTTTTAATGAAGGCCAGCAGCTCTCACATTCTTATCTCCCTTTGCTTAACAGTGTGCAGAAATAGCCGAGTATGTTGTTTTCCCTCTGCCCACCACAGAATTCGCAGAAAAAAAATCATAGCTCCAAAACTATTACTCTCTCTTTTCCTTCTTTCTTAACAGATGAGAAGTGTTTAGGTTTATTTAAATACACTCACCTGCAAGTATAATGTGCTTAGTTTCAGATATGCCAAAGAAATATACCTTTGTAGATATTTTAAAGGTCTTGGCACACTTTAACTTTACTATGCACAACTTTATCCTTGGCAAAACAGCAAGTCTCACGGAGTTTGTCTTTTTTACCCTGTTTTTCTTTCCATGTTCTGAACCTTTTTGTCCTTTTACCTTCTGCCCAGGTTCTGAATACTTTCTAATGTGTAGTATCTAGTGATCTAGGTGCCTAGACTCTGGACACACACTACCTGAAGTTTCCTGGAGGTTACTTAACTCTCTGAACTCCAGTTTTTTCTTTCTTAGAATTAGAAGTAACGTAATAGATAGGTTGTGAGGATTGGGTGAGTTAATATTGTAAAGCCCTTTAGAACAGTCCTCAATACATAGAAAGTATTCAGTGTGAGACACATGTTTTCACTGTTGCCCAATAGGACATTTTGATACCCCAAAATTGCCTGAACCATGATGCCAGTGTCTGTCTCTCAAGTCTCAGCTTCCTTTACATCCTTTCCTCGACCACTGCCAGGGACAACAGGACAAGCATAGTTTGAAACAGGAATTTTCAAATTTGAACATTCATGTGAGTCATGCAGGAAACTTGTTAAAATGCATGTTTGGACTTACAAGTTCTAGAGCACAGCTTGAGATTGTGCTAATGCTGCTCCACTGGCCATACGGAATAGCAGGAGGTTGGTATCACCTAAATCTAGGTTCTAAGTTACTTGAGGGCTTTCAGACCTTATAAAGTTTCTCAACTTCTGTCAGTGTATTTAATTAACCTATAGGGTACCTTACTGGATCAATATAAAGATAAAATGAATGAATGAATGAAGAATATTCAGCAAAATGTTGGGCAGATAGCAGTAAACTTTTAGCAATCAGTAGCTGCTGTTAGGAACAGGTTCATAAACATTAGTTCCCAAGGGAATTTGTGTTTTAAAAGAGAGCAGACCAGCTGAATTTACCTGCTTTAGTTAATCATTGTAATATCAAGTAAGGAAACTCAAGGTACCCCTGGCCAACAGTCTTATTGCAACCAGCTTTCAGGAAAAAGGGAAAAGTATGCAAGGCTAACTTTCAAACTCCTAAACAAAATTTCAGGTCTACCAACGGCCAGCAACATAGTTCCATTCAAAACTTCATCAATGAAATTACACTTTTGGTTAAAATAAAGTAACATAGACAGTTATTTCCTATCTGAAATATTCAAACATCCAAAACAAAAAAATAAAATAAAATAAAAACTGAAAACCAAGAAAAATTATATAAAACTGCAGTTTTAAAGGCTCTATACTCAGGTAATGAAAGGCAGTGATTTTTAAGAGAAGGGGACAGTAAAGTGAAACTCTTAATTTCTCAGGTTACTGATTCCCTTGGGAGAATTTCCAGGCAACAGTGCAGAGAGCAACAATTCTGGTGGAGTCTAGTGGAGTCCTCTTTGACCCAAGGAGGTAAAGCTAAGAATCTGAGGTAGCCTTGATGGCTAGATTTTGCAAAACAATACAAGAGAGGGAGGGCTGCACAAAAGATGTGTGGAAACTTGTAGCCAGTCCTGTTGGAGACTCAGTGGAGTACTGATTGGTGCCTGCCTGTGAGGAATGCACCTGAGGCTGAGAAAAGAGCCAAATGAGAGGACTGAAGGCACAGAGCTGGCTCTCCCACAGGGTAACGGAGAATGACTATTCCCACAAGACAGACTGGAAAACCAGTTTGTGAGGTATTGGGTACACTATGTGGACGCTCTTGCCTCAGCAATGGCCAATAACTATCCCTAAATAAAATACTGCTTTAGTCTCACATAATAAATCTCCGTTTGGTACTGGGGTTAAACCCTGTGAATATTATGTTATATCCCCAGCCCTTTATAAATTTTATTTGAGACAGGGTCTTACTAAGTTGTCTAGGTGGTTTCAAACCTACAATCCGCCTGCCTAAATAGTTGGGTTAACAGGTTGAGTACCACTATATCTGACGCCACCTAATAAATCTTTAAAATAAAGACACAATCAAAACATTTCCAAAATAATTTTACTGTATTACAGAATAAAAATATTCAGAATCATCATGGGAAGAAATCAAATTCTGGCACAAATCAAAGGTTATGAGTGATACCAAAAGACAAGAAAATATGACACATAATAAAGAATCAGAATCAATTCAGAAATGACATAACTATTAGAATTAATGGAAAAACAGCTATTTTAATTGTATAGTACATAGTCAAAGCTTTAACCAAAGACATGAAAGATGTAAAAAGTGAGCTTCTACAAATGAAAACTAGAAGTGTCTCAAATAAAAAATATGCTAGGTAGGATTAATAGCAAATTAGACATTGAAAAAGAAAAGACTAGCAAAATAGAGTTTTAGCAATAAAAATATTCATATTATACACAAATAAGCAAGTAATTTTAAAAAATGAATAGGGCTTAAATAAACTATGGGATATTTTCAAGTAGACAGATGTATGTACAGTAAGCATTCATTTCTGTCTAAAAGAATGAAAGAACACCAGAAATTGTAAACATATGACTATGTGAGTTTTTCCACTATTTAAATCCCTTTAAAAGATAATTGACTACATAAACAAAATAATAATAATATGCTATAAAGTTTACAACATATACATAAATAAAAACATGACAACAATATAGGTCAGGAAAGAAGAAAAAGAAGTGCTATATTATTATAATGTTTCTATATGTAAAGGGCATGACATTGCTAAGACAGATTATAAATTACAGATATATACTCTAAGACCTAAAGCAATCACTAAAGTACCGTTATAGCTAATAAATCCATGTGGGAGATTGAATGAAATCTTTAAAAAAATTCAGTTAATCCAAAACAAGACACAAAATGAGGCAGGGAAGATTATTAAGTTGGATAAGAATCAGGATACTACTATAAATCAAAGCATAATCAGAAGGTATTTTGAACTAATTGAAAATTAAAATACACCCTTACAAAATATATGAGTACTACTAAATCAGTATATTGGAGAAATATAACATTAAATATCTATATTATAAAGAAAAAAGGCATCAAATCAATGACCTCAGCTTTTTTCTTAAGACAAAAAGAGAAAATTAAACCCAAATAAATTAGAAGGAAATAACAAAAAGATAGTAACCAATGAAATGGAAAAAGAGAAAAGCAATGGAGAAAATCCATAAAATAAAAAATTAGTTCTTTGAAAAAAATCATAAAAATCAACAAATGTTTAGCCAGGCCAACAGGAGAGTAAAAGGGTAAGGGTTAAAAGGAAGAGAGAGGGGAAGAGAGGAAAGGGAAGAAAGGAGAGTGGGAAAAAGAGAGAAGGGGGAGGAAGAGAGAGAGAGAGACAGGGGAAGAGAGAGAGAGAATGATCAAAAGGGGGAGGGGCACAATACTACCAGAAATAAAATGGGCTACATCACAATGGGCATCATGTTACGATTAAAACACATTTAAAAAATAAGAAAGGAATATTATAAATAATCTCATGCTAAGAAATTTGACAATTTAGAAACAATGGATATATTCTTTAAAACATTATCAAATACAAGAAAAATAGATAACCAGAATTGCTCTGTATCAATTATAAAATTTGGATTATAAAGACCTTTCCATAGGGAGAACTTAAGAAATAGGTTTAATGATGAATTTTTCCAACCATTTAAAGAAAAAATGATACCAGTATGCACACAGAAACTGAAAAGAAGGAATAATCTACAACTCATATCAAGAAGTGAACATAACCTTGACATCAAAACCAAAGGCACTGTTAAAAAACAAAAATACTGATCAATGTCCATCATGATTATGAACGTGAAAAATATAAAGAATGGCTTTGTAAATCAAATCCAACAATGAGGAAAAATTAAAATATGTCATGACCAAATGAGATTTATCCCAGGAGTGCAGAATTGGTAAAAATGAATAAATGAAATTCACCATATTTGTAAACAAAAAATGAAAAACTACATATTCATCTCAATAAATACAGAGAAGCATTTGAAAAATTATGCATCTGTTTTGTCAAAAAATAAGAACCGCTCAGCAAAATAAGAATAGAGGTGAACTGTCTCAACTAAAGACATCGATGAAAAACCAACAGCCTGCATCATACCTAATGGTATGCATTCTCTCTCCCTAATATTTAAGATCACAATATAGGCATCTGCTTTGACCTTTTCTTCTCAGTAATGACATCTGATTGGCAAGGAAGAAGTAAGAATTTTTATTTATAGAGTATATGACAGTCTATATAGAAAATTTTGGGATTCCGTAAAAAAATGACTAGAACTACCAAGTGAGTTTACACAGCTGGAAGATACCTGAAAAATACAATCTATTGTATTTCTACATATTAGCAAGAAATAATCAGAAATGGACATTTAAGAACAATACAATTTACTATAGCATCAACAATGCATAATACTTAGGGATAAATCTAAAAATATATATGCAAAACCTGTACATTGAAACTACTGAGTTTCACTGAATTATCAAAGAAAACCTAAACAATTATGATGGGTTAGGACTTACTATTGTTAAGGTATTCTCTGTCAGCTCTTTTGCCATTTTAATACAATTCCTATCAAAATCTCAACAGGCTTTTTTGCGGGGGATAGAAATTGACAAGCTGATTCTAAAATTCATATGGAAATAAAAAGGACAGAGAATAGCCAACAAAAGAACTTTGAAAAAGAACAAAACTGGAGGGATTATACTAGCTGATTTCAATACTCATAAAACTATGATGATAAATATAATGTGGCATTGGTGCCAAGATGGATCAATAGAATCTATCAGATAGATCAATGGGACAGTAAAGAGAATGGAAAAATAGACCTATACATTTATGGGCAACTGATCTTTGATACAAAAGCAATTCAGCGGAAAAAGACCTAGTCTTTTCAACAAATGGTACTGGGTCAATCACATATCCATATGTAAAAAAGAAAAGAAAAGAACTTCAATTCACACCTCTCACTGTATACAAAACTAGCTCAAAATAACAATAGGCCTAGATATAAAACCTTACAGGTATAAAACTTCCAGGAAAAAAATAAAACAGGAGAAAACCTTTGTGAACTTGGTTTAGGCAAAGATTACTTTGATCTGACACCAAAAGCAAAACCTTTAAAAGAAATAAGAGATTTGACTTAATAAAAATTAAAGTTTTAAAGAGCCGCAATTGGTTTTTTCAGATAGAATTTACAGTACAATCTGAAAGAAAATAGACTGTGGGTCCCCAGGAGAGAGGCACATTCTTTGCTGGAGATGGAAATATTTATGTTTTTCTTGGAGGATTGGAAGCTTATGAAATTTGTGAATTTATAGGAAATTGTGTGTTGATTTATAGGAGAAAAAGATGGCCCACCCACAGAAAGATAGTGGCGCACTTCACAGGTAAAAAACATAAGTCCATCCTTTTTTTTTTTTTTAAAAAAGTTGGGTGATCTAGAATGTTTTGCCTCAAAAACATTCTAAAAACCCTCTCAGCCTGTTTCTTCATCTTAATGTCAGATTTCCACCTTATACCTTATCAACTAAGCTAATATATGGACTTACAGTATCTTTAAGGGATTTTGAATATGATGGGTCTGGGAGAAAAGAAGCATAAACAAACCTGGGGAAAAGTATCATGGTTAACTTCGGGTAACTTTGACTGTCCTGCTTGATGGTGTGATTTTTGTTTAAAGTACAATTTTTAAATTATGATTTTCCTCTTGCCTTTCCACCTATCATTTCTCCTATCCTTCCTCACAGCCTCCCCCACCATCCCCTGACTTTGACAGCTTATTTTTAAGAGCTGCAAAGGGCTCAAAGTCCATCTTGTTATGGCTGCTTCAGGCTGATGAGGGGGCTCTGACCGTGCCTACCAGGGATCACAAATCTCACTTTCACTGGAGACGAAAGAAGATGGGTTTTGCTGTCTGATAAACCATAGTCCTTTGATAATCAAAGTTATAGTTTCATGCCTCTTTTTAAACGCCGCTTAGTACATGTTCACAATACATAATGAGTACATTCATTGCCGGAATTGGTACATGTACATAACATATTTCAATTTTTCCCCTTCCCTCCACCCTCCTTTTATTATGCCAGCATCAGATTCATTTATTTATCTTAAAAGCAATTATAAAGTTAATTATCATATATGCAGATTATCAAGAGACCAAAAACATATAAAACACCTAAGACAATTAAATTAAGTCAGGGTACATTTTAAGGCACATTCTTCCTGCTATTAGCTCACCAAAAGAAATGTCACCAGACCAGATCCAAGGAGCTCCCCCAAAGCAGAGACAGAGAGCCTGGACTCACCCCATTCATGGGTGATGGTGTTGGTTCACTGCCTTCCATCACAGAAAAAAAATTTTCAGAATGTGTTGGGATGAGGCATAAAAGGTTTATTAGACAGAATTTAAAGTGCACACTCAAAGAAAATAGAGTGTGGGCCATCAAGAGAGAGGCACCAAAAATTTAAAACTTTTATTCTTTAAAAGATACTGCTAAGATCACTGTGAATACACAGACTGAGAAAATATTTGCAAAGTTATACCTGTTAAAGGAATTGAATCTGTAATATACATTGAAAAATACGCTCTCCATGGTCAGTAATAAGGAAACCAACAATCTAATTTTTAAACAACAAAGAGTTTGAATAGTCATTTCACTAAAGAAGATATATGCATGGCAAATAAATACATACAAAGATATTTATCATTAAGGAAATGTAAATCAAAACCAAAATGAGATACTATTACATACTGATTAGTATGATTACAATTTAAAAGATTAATTCAGTTATAGCAAGGAAGTGAAAGTAATGGAATTTAGACACTGAGAGAACAAACGCAAAAATCATTGTGGAAAAATAATTGGTAGTTTCTTAGGTTTTTAACATGTCATTCCACAGTTATATAACCACTTAAGAGAAAAAAATGCACATATCTATATCAAGACTTGCATATTAACATTCATAGCATTTTAAAGTATAATAGCCAACACCTAAGACTAAGATACTTGTTTATTCACAGATAATGGGTAAACTCATCATAGTGTAACTACATAGTGAAATATTGTTCAGCAATGACAAGGAATGTATTACAGATATCTTTTGTAACATAAATAACTCTTATAAAAATACCGAAAGAAGCCAAACTGAATTATATACACTGTATAATTTAATTTACAGAAAACTAGAAAACACAAACTAATCTCTTTCAACAGTACTGATATCAGCAGTTTCATGGGGAGGAGAAACGGAATAAAGAAGTGGTTTTCTAAGAGGAATAGGAGACTTTGGAAGATGGTGGGTAAGTTCTTTATCTTGATTCTGGGGCATACATACGTCAACACTTTTTGAAGTATATATTTTATATGGAGTTTATGTTAATCATACCTCAATAAAACTTCTAAACAACAAAAGCCTCACCTGTAACCGCAATTTGTCATTGTTTGTCATGTAGTTATAAACACTACTGAGATCATTCTGAGATGAAATTACTACACTGCAAAAGACATGATTTATTCCTTCCTCTCTATATTCCCTAAGCTCTATTCCTGAGTCATGCAAAGACTTCAGAATTACATTTTCACTGTACATCTTTGCCTTTAACACCAAGAAGGATGTCCAGCATTTTTAAAGCAACTGTCACTGAAGATTCAGTTCTGTGGAGCCCTGACAGTGGGTCTGGGTTTTGGATAGAAGAAAAACCCTGTAATCACAGACTGTCTAAATGACTTCAGATGAAATTTTTACTGACATTCAATACAGGTAGGCCCTAGAATTTCTTTTTGATTTGTGTCCTTGTTGTACATACTTTATCCCTGCCCCACCAGCCGTAAGGATACTTATTATCTTGTTCTATGAAACCTACATGCATCAGATAATTCCCTCCATATTAATTCACAAGATAGTTTACATGTTGGATAAAGCTTATCTCTAGATGAAAAACATCTTGATGTTTGATATTGAGAATTAGGGAGCTAAATACATTTTCTTTTCACTTATCTACACCTCATACATCTGATCCAATTACATTTACATTCCACTGCTTTTCACCTTGATCCAAGCAACCGTCACCATTCACCTGATTATTATGGTGGTTTTTGAACTAACGTCCTGCTTCTACCTTGGCTGATTCAGTCTATTTGCAGCACAGTTGCCAGAGCCATCCTTTTAAAATAGAAGCCAGATCCTGTCACTCTCTGCTCAGAGCCTTTGCTCCACTCCTATTCCACGTCAGGTAAAATCTTAATCTTCATTGTGTTCAAGATCTTTTCATGACCTGGTCAGCATTACCTCTGACTCACTTCCTACCATTTTCTTCAGTGTCATTATTCTCAGTCCCTAGGGCTTTGCTTAGTCCCAGGGATTTCCCACCACATTGCTGCTGTTAGGTCTTTGCACCTGCTTTTTCTTCTATCTGGAAAGTTATTCCCATAGTCATTAGCACAACTGACTCCATTCTGTTCAAGTCTTTCTTTCCCATGGCATTATCTCTGTGAGGTTCACCACGACCATTCTATTTTTAAATTGCAACCCATGCCCCTTTTAATTTACTTATTATTATCTGACAGGGTAGGGATTTTGGTGTGTTTAATTCTCTGTTATCTCCCAAGCTTCAAGAAAAGTGTCTGGCACATAGTAGAAGCCTAATAGATACCTGTTAAATGAGTGACTAAATATGTATTCTTTGATCTAGACATGAATTACTTTGTGACAGGTATTTTACACACATTAACCTATGTATCTGTTACATACAGAATAAAGTTAAAAACTGTATTTTTAATTTGAAAACTTTATGAAAGATTAAAAAATCTCAAGCATCCAGAGAAGTAGAATGAATACCTGAGTGACCTTGGCCTGCCTGCATGTAAACAGGCTAAGGTAACCTTTCATTAGGAGGAAGGAACCTGACCTCTGATTTCAGGCAGGCGAGGACGGGTCTAGGTTAGCTCTGAGCATATTTGCAGCAAACTGGAGCAGACCTGCTCTTAGCATTTTAACCATTCTCCTTGAATTGTTTTTACAGTTTTATTATTATGGCTACATTGCTTGTTCTGAGTGAAGCCCATCTGTCTACTCCTCTTCCCCACTCCATCTGTCCCCTCATGCCATACGCTCTCTCCCACTCTCTCTCTGTGACCTATGATTTGAATAAGTGCAAAATGTCTTTGGCACTATCCAGAGTTAATGAAAAGCTGAAGGCCCACTCTGTTGATCCAACAAAGGGAAGCCAAGTAAATCAATAAGAGGATGGGGTGGAAGAAAGTGTGGGGTGAGAAGTTTGTTTGCCCATTTGTTTATTTATTGATGTGTGTGTTTAAACCACACTTCATTTAAAAACTAATTTAAGCTGAGCCAAGGATAAGGTTTTTTTCTCCTTGTTTTAGTCTAAGGGAGAGCAGTAACATTTCTGAACATCTGTACTTTGTGACAGGTATTGTACACATATTAACGTATGTATCTGTTACAGAATAAAGTTTAAAACTGTATTTTTAATTTGAAAAATTTTTGAAACATTAAAAATTCTCAAGCATTCAGAAAAGTAAAAAAACCTTATAAAACAGTCACAATTTTTAACTATTTCCCGTGTTTATTTCATTGTATTTTGCTTTGTTTTGCAACAAAGGGGATTCAGCCCAGGGTTTTTCCACTGAGCTACATTCCAACCCCTTTTTTTCTCTTTTTATTTCAAGATGGGGTCTTGCTAAACTGCTAAGTTGCCTGGGCTAGGCTTGAATTTACAATCACACCTGGCTTTTGTTGTTGTTTATCTATTTTGTTTTATTTAGATAAGCTTTTGCTGAGCTATTTAAAAATAAATTAGAGACATTATGAAATAACACT
This sequence comes from Cuniculus paca, assembly GCA_004365215.1. Taxonomy (NCBI): domain Eukaryota; kingdom Metazoa; phylum Chordata; class Mammalia; order Rodentia; family Cuniculidae; genus Cuniculus; species Cuniculus paca. The sequence continues at coordinate 21,721 of RJWT010004297.1, read as the reverse complement.
CATAAGTATGTTAGCATCTATTTCTAAAAGTTAAAGATACTCTCTGACATAACCACAGTATCATTTTAACACCTGAAAAATAATTTCCTAAATATGCCATCCATATTTAAATTTCTCTAGTGAACCCTACAATGTGTCAAACCAAGATCTAATCAGGGACTTTGCATTCATGGTTATTGATTTTTATAAAAAAGAATACAACCTTCAAATTTCTCTTTTTCCTTAAGACATTAACCTTTTGAAGAATTCAGGTCATCTATCTTGTAGAACTGTTCTCATGTAGTGTTATTAAACTTTATTCCTGCAACTCCTGTCTTTCCTGTGAACCAGAATTTGGATCTAAAGTCTTGATTAAATTCATATGGAAAATTTTACCAAGATTTCCTGAGAGTCACTTCATGTGTCACATTTGGCAGCAATGTTGGTTACCCCATTCGCGGTGATGCTAGGAGGTGTGGTCACAAAACACAGTAAATGTAAATTTAAAAAATGCTCTTTCTGTCCAGTGAAAACATTATGGGTGTCTTCACCCATCTTATTCACCTGATGGGGCACCATGTGAGTTTTGGTTATTCTCCATAGTCGAAATGACCAGGAAATTAAATATGTTGACAAATTAAGGACGTCGAGGCAGCTATGACAGCACGACTAAAGGCACTCACCAAAAAGAACTTACTGAAAACTGTAAGAATGACGGGATATATGTATTACAAGTGAGGAGGAAGATTCTGAGGGGAATTAATGAGGATGAGTCTTCTACTATAATAATTTTTAAAAGGTAAATAGTCAACATATTTTGTGATCCCACTCTGTGTGTTTGATTAACAGATTAAAGTAGTGTAGTAGTCAGATCTCTCCACTGCGAAGGCATGGCTCTCCCTTTGCAATCATTAAAGCAAATACTATCTACTTTTCTATCAAACTTTGACTTAATAGTTTTAATAATCATTGATAACTTTTGTGAATAATAATTATTTTGTCACAGAGGCAAAATGAGTTTTGGTTTTGGTTTGTTGGAATAGTGTTGCTGTATCATTTAATCCAAACTTGAACTTGCTATATACTCCAGTTTGACCTTGAATTTGCCATTCTCCTACCTTAGCTGCCCAAGTACTGGGATAACAGACATGTTATCATGCCTGGCTAGAACATTTCTTTCTTTCTTTCTTTCTTTCTTTCTTTCTTTCTTTCTTTCTTTCTTACTTGTTTTGTTTTGTGTTTTGATTTTTTGAGGCTAGGTTCACTATGTCATTCAGGCTGGCCTTGAACTCACTATGTAGCTGTGCATGGCCTGGAACTTGAAGCCTCCCAAGTGCTGGGATTACAGGCATGTGCCACCATGCCTGGCCCAAAATAATTTTCTAAGGCTATCATTCTCTCTTTTTCCTCCTCCTCCTCATCATTGTCCTTATCTTTCTGCTCCTCCTCTTCCTTCTCCTTGATTTTATCCTCCTCCTCCTCCTCCTCCTCCTCCACCTCCTCCTCCACTTCTTCCTCTACCTCCTCTTCGTCCTCTTCCTCTTCCTCCTCCTCTTTCTCCTTAAGTCAAGAAGAGATTACTATTTTTTTCCCTTATTCCTTAGTCACTTCCTGGTCACGGGGACAAACTCCTTATATCCTCCATTTAAAGAAAGAGAGGTTTATTTCAGCTCACAGTTTCAGAAGTTTTGGGCCATGGTTGGCAGCTCAAAGGTAGAGGGCCTGCAAAGAAAATAGCTCTTTTCACAGTATCCAGGAAGCAAAGAGAGAAGTGAGAAAGTGGAGCAGATTAAATCCTTTCAAGTTATGCCCTCAGTGACCTACCTCCAACCAGGCCCCACCTCTGATAGTACATTTAACACATTCTGTATAGCACCCTCATGATCTAATCACCCCCAAAAACTCTACCTCTGCACACATGGGAGTTTTGGGGGGACATTGCTGATCTGAGTCATGACATCTTTTTAACCAGTTTCTGAAGTAGAAGTTATGTAAGAGTCACCTGAAGGAGGCCAGATGAAGTTTTTTTCTTCCTCTTTTTTCCCCTGTTTTTGAGTATCACCTAGACTCAGAAAGATTTACATATTTTCTGTGTTTCAATTAACTACAGTTATTTTTCTTTTTGATGTTCAAATAGTTCAAGTTGGCCTGTTAGAGTTTCTTAAATCTAGCTCCTTTTGACATTACTCCATTAATTTTTAAATATTTTGTAGACCTCTGACCCCCACAATATTCCAGTTTACCTTGTACAACCCCTTGCTCACAGTAGGAACAAGCATCCATGGCCCCAAAATTCTGGTTTTTAAATACTATTTCCTGCTAACAGGAATCAGAGTTTCGTTAAGAAATATGTGAGTTCTGGCTTGAACAAATACAGTTATATCAGATGTAAAGTTGAGTAAAGACTGTGTGCCTAGGGCAGGGGAACAAAAATATAAAAGTCCCTTTTCTGTCTTTTGTGAGGTTTTTGGAAGTTTTACTGCCTAGCACAGCAAGCTTAAGGTGTACAGCAATGGTGGTTAAACTTGACCATGTATCAGAAACTCCCCAGAGGCTGTGAATTCACAGATCACTGGGGCACATAGACTGATCCATAAATAATACATAGACCTTTTATATGAACATAGTACAAATGAACTTACATGACAGCGTTCCATACCGCCCATTCATTCATTCCTTACAATCTTTACTCAACATTACATCTGAAATATACAAGAATACGTGATTTTGTGGTAGTACAATGGATTAGAGTTGGAGGATGAGATATGAGGAATAGAAAAATAAAAGAGGAACTTTTATGGACTACCACTGAGCATATGCCACAAATTAAAGAATATAATCATTCTGAAGTACTTAGTAATATTTCAGTCTTCAAAATCCAGTCACAAAGACGTTTCTTCCCAATGTTATGATGAGGTTGCAATATGCCTCCAATTCAATTTTTAGATCTCTAATATGGGAATAGTTATGGCTTACCTTATATTGAGAAAAATGTGAGAGTTTTATGAGGTAAAAAGAGCTATGTAATTGTAAAATACTATGAACTGCTATCCATTTGAAAATAATTGTTGAGTTAAACCTGAGAGGTTCATAATCAAAAGACAGTTTTCCATAATATATCAAAATCAAGACATAACAAGAAAAATACTTTTATTGAAGAAAAACTTTCCTAATTTAAGCACATCAATGATTGGGGTACTAATATGCCAAGGGAGAGTATGGTGGAAACTTAGCATGCTTATTTTGTACCCACTCCCCTTTTGTGGTCTTGAGAAATTAACACAGGGTCTTCACAATGAGCTACATATTGAGCCCTTTCTTTATTTTTATCATGCTAAATTGTCCATCTGGGATCCTTATTTTTGCCCTTTTAAGGCATCTTTATTTTTCTGGTATAAGGATATTACCAATTATGCTATCTCAGCTTATAAATATCTATGTCCTGTGTTCTATTTTCCCCATCGACTACAGCCATGGCACCAAGAACAACACGAACAGTGAGAAAGAAAGACTCTCAGCAAGTCTCAAGTATTAGTGGACATAAAATCCCCCTATTGAAAATTGCAGGCTCAAATTTTCTGTTTGCAACACTCTTCTTCTACATATTTTTTGGTGTGGTCATTTAAATCACTTACATGGTATCAACTATCGCCTCTATGTTGATAACTCACAAATGTGCAACTTTTATCCACATCACTTTCTTAGACATTGGGCCCACATATCTAATGGGTTTTGTGCAACCTTTGAGTCCCAGGAATCCTTCAAACCCAACACATTCAATGCATACCTATTATCCACCTTTGTGGATGCCCTACTCCTCAGGCTCCTTTTCATTTTTTTTTCCAACACCACTCTTCTTTAAGGCAAAGCTAGATGCTTCTGGTTCCTCTCCTGTCACAAACTGTTGACAAAATTACTTCCATTCTTCCTTTAACTGTCATTTGAATACAATCCCTTCATTTTCATGTCTACAGCCCCTCTCTAAATTTAGGACTGTATTGTAATTTGTGTAGACCTTTGCTATAGTTTAATTTTCTCCCTTGATTTTAGTCTCTTCCTATAATATTCTTCTTCCATAAAATATTTGACTATAATAGCAGTCATTGAGTATTTCCTATGCACCATCTACTATTTCAAGTACTTTTCATGTATTTTAATCCTCATATAGCACAGGTATTGAAGTATCATTTCACCTCCTTGTTCCAAAACTTTCAATAGCTCCACATTATTCCTCCAATAGAACCTAAGGTTTTTCTTAGTGCCATCAACATAAGCCTTGTAGACAAATCTATATCCCTCCTTATATTTACCAGGACCCAACCAAACTGGATTGTTCTGATTTCCTTAACCTATCATATTTTCATGACTCTTTTTACTGACACTACTGCTCAGACTTTTCAAACTTTATCACTGATAACCTTTTAAACTCCAGTTTAAGTACTACCTTCCTCAGTGAACTTTTATAGCTAAATAAGGAAAATAAACATTTATTAAATAAGTATTCTTTCAACAGAACTTTTACTACTCAGCTCATGAGCTTTCTTAGCATTCTAAATCTCCAGTATAATCTTTAGAATTCTGTCTTTGAGTAAAGGTAAGATTAACGTTTGTTCTTTCTTCTTAGTATTATGTGTTCTTTTTTGTGTGCTTGTGCTCATTTTTGCAGTTGAGCCTACCAGTCCTTTCATACAGTGCTTAGAACTCACATATGTGCGTATTTATTCATTCAAATGAATTGCCTACAGACTACGTGTTCCTGGACCTGAGGTTGAATTGTTCTTTGGCATTTATAATCCAGATGGCTGTGAAAACCTGTTTAAAAATCTTCAGACTGCACTATAACACATACAGGATAAATAATGATTAATTACATGTATGTACTGTGAATGACGTCAGGTCTTCAGTTACAGGTGGAAGTTCACTAGTCAAGGAAAACATTCCAGAAAAAAGAAACAATAATCCAAGGAGTACAGGCATGGAACAGCCTAATATGTTCAAGCAAAGATCAATAATTCTAAATTACCTGGCAATCAAGAAGCCAGTGAAAGGGGATCAAGCAGACAGGTTGATCACCCTAAAATTATAGAACCTTAGATGCTGTACTAAACAGCTTTCTATTGCCTGACATCCTCAATATAAAGAAGGAGAACTTTATTTTGGCTCACAGTTTCAGACATTTTATTCCATGCTTAGCTGGATCCAAGACAAAAATATAAGGGCAGATGGGCATGGTGGAGGAAAGCTGCTCAGCTATGGCATCCAGGAAGTAGAGAGCAGGGAAAGTGACAGAGGAAGTGACCAGGGAATAGATAGAATCACCAAAACCTTGGCCCAATAGTCCATCCAGACATACCCAGAAGTATGCATTACAAATCCTCTAGGCCTCTCTCAAGCCGACCAAGCTGACAATCAAGGTTAACAATCAGAGATGCCAAACCATGTGACATCATTAGAAGAAATGTAAGATAATATTGAATATTTGTTGGATCGATATATTTCTGATATTGATTTCTAGATAGCTGAAGAATATTTTCTCTACATTTATATGGTTCTAGGATCTCATGTCATATGATAAATCAATTCTTTTTATATAATTGCATTTGTGGTTACTCAAATCTTGCAAACTCTTTTTGGCTGCACACCACTCACATGCACAATTCACACCCATTAGCAAAAATTGTCATGAAAGTAAGCAGTCATGCTAAGAATAGAAGGGATATATGAGAGGCATGAAATTGAAAAAGGTGGCCTCCTCCCAAACGAAGAGACTCTGATGTAATCCTCTAAGGAAGACTGCATTACTGAGAATGATGTGAATTGCACGAACTTTCTAAGTTTAAGAGTTTTGTCTTGTCTCTTTTTTGTGAAGAAAGTGCTTTTTCTTTAAAATTCATTAAATCATCAGTAACATTATTAATTTTCCGTAATAGCACAATACAGAAGCAAATCAAAGTTTCAAGCTAAACTGTTTATACCAGTATTAGTTTTCAAATTAATTCTTTAAACTTCAACCTGCCCTTTTATACAGGAAGTTTAGAATCAAACATTTGATATCCACCCAATTTCCTTCTCGTGCCACACATGTCTTCATAACACTTCTAATGATGTCAAAGACTTATTTAAAGGATAGTCTTGAAAGCCCTTTAGTCAGTACTGGAGCCAAGTTTCAGCCAGCACTAGACTATGCGGCTGTTGAATCTTGTATAGTCCAGGGGATGAGTGGTTACCCCTGCAAACTTTACAGTAAGTTGTACAAGTAGATTTAGTTCACAATTCTGAGCTGTGTCTTCCCAAATCACTAATATAGAACCAGGCCAAGAGGAACTTAAGGCTGTAACCAGTACAGAACCAATCTTCCTTAAGTTCTATGTTGAGCTCATTCACCAAGAAAGGCTAAATAATCTGCCCAAGTTCACACAGTTAGAGAACAGAGGTTGCATGCAAAGCCATCTTCAGATTCTCCCAAGCTTTTCCCATCCAGTCCCATGACCACTAAGAAATTAGAAAGCAAAGCCTGGTTTAACTATTAAGACCTCATAACATTTCCAGCTGAAAATTTGAAAAGGAAGATTTCTTGAGTCTTGAGTGGATGACTTCATGTTGTATTTGGTGACTGAGAGCACATGACCTTTAGTTGGAAAGCATTTCGAAAATGTCTTCCAATACTTTGTTACAAGGCTTCCTTTCTGCTTCAGTGACCTGCAGGCATTATGTAAGGAGAGGCATTTTAATGTTACACTTTCTCAATCAAGATATATACTTCATAGACACATAAAAGATGAGTGAACTTTAAACACGATGTAAAGATGTCAAAATACATAACACCTGGGTGAAAAGTCTTAGAAAGTATTGCAGTCATGGAGCTATGTAGTACATAAATCTATAGTAACTTGCCCTTCAGTTATAGAGTAAAATACACATAACGCATTCAATCAATAATATTATGACAAACCTTTTAAATTATAATAATATACGTAAAACTTTGTTAAAACAGTGATGTAGGAAACATAGATGAAACGTGATTAAAATCAAAACTACTTTTGTTGAATCTAAAAAGAAACTCTAACAACTATATAAATTTCCTTCAAATTAAGTTTTCAAATTCTTAACATTTCATTGTATTCCCTCTCATCTCACTTCCTACTCAGCAATTCACCTAGTACTCTTGAGAGTGATGTAGTGCCCTGTACAAGACACGCATGATCCAAGGAAGGCAGAGTAATGCGAACAATGGGCAGCTGAACCGAGCAAAACAGGTCCCTGTGTTCAGTTGCGCTATGTTAGAATTATCATCCAAATTTAGGTTCTCTCTTTTTTATTTGCAAAATCAAGCAGTCAGTGGAGGAAGTAAATCTTTTCACCTTTGAAATTGTAGACCTTTGGCAAGTTGATTAAATTCTCAGAATGCCAGTGTCTTCATTTCGAAGACTCTCATGGCTGTGCTGAAGAACACATAAGAAAGAGTGCCCACATCCAGGAAGCCCCTGCTGTCACTGCAGAGAGACCAAGATGACTGCCCACGAAGCTGAAGCATGCATTTGGGACACATAATGTTTCTCATGTAAAAACTTAGTTTTTAAAAAGAGACAAAATAATTCCTTGATTTGTGGTTATTAAAAAGGAGAAGGGTAGCAAGAATAAACTTATCACTTCAACATCATGTATGTCAGTCTGAGGGACATAAAAACATTCTTCCAGTTTGAGTTACGAAAACTTAAAAGCCAATAGTTACAGCACACAAATGACTGATACGCTGAACTGTATTAATAGTGTTAACTGTTAGTATTCCCCTCTGTTACAACTACTAGGTAGATTTCATTCTGGGTAATTACAAACAGGCACATGGTATCACATGGCTTATAGTTGGATGCCTGGTATGTACACTAAAAATCCTCCTGACTCTATCCTTCTTTTCCAGTTACAAACCTCTTTTTTCACCTGTAAATTGACAAAATGCAAAAATCCTGCTTTTTGGCTCTCAAGTACCACATGCTGGTCACACACAGCTGTTTATAAAAAATGTAGACTTTTGCTACAAGGAAGCAAATTTCAGCTGGTACTCAGGAATTACAGATAAGTGATTAAGTCTCAGCTCTAATTTTAAATTTGGACTCTGTAAGAAGATTATTTCATAAAACAATATTAATACCTACCTGATTGGAAAGAAAGTTACAGATTTCTGTTTATGAAGATCACTGAATCCTTTCGTGTTCCATAAATAACACTGTGTCTAAGGTGTCACTACACAGATATAAAATAGCGTATGCAACACACAGTTTTTACTTTCCACCAACAGAGATCTCCAAAGTGAGATCTGTTTAGAGGGAGGTAGAGCCTCCAGTCTATTTGGTATGTCTGCAATACAAATGAAACAGGCACTAGGGAAAGCAGTCCTTTGTCTTCCTGGAGGGAGATGAGCCAGCCAGGAGGTTTTCCTGCAAAGAAGTCTGTAGCTGTAGCTGCATTTCAATGCAGTGCTTAGTTTATTCACCAGGGGTCATCAAAGGTCTGGATTTTCTTTGTCTACTTGTTGACTTCTATGTACAGTGTACACTCAAGAACCACTGAATTCTGTAGACTTGTTCATCATGACATGTGTTTTACTATTCCTCCTGACCAGTCCTCAAGTCCATCCCTTCTACTTAGCACTGAATTATTACGTTTTGTAGATTTTACCAACACATTACAGCCAGCAAGACCATTCAACGCATAAGGGAAATATCTTTTCTAACTTAACATATCTTAAAAAAAAAAAAAGAAAGGAAACATGGTATTTAATTGAATTTCTAAAAAATAATTAGTTTTCAAAGTTAGATGGTGGAAGGTTTATCAAATCAATGTTTTCTAATTGTATGCTTGTGAAGCAGGTGAGTCATGATTGGTCTTGTGAGATTTCCCTCAGTAACTGGTGTTGTGAGGTCAGAACAGGTCAGTGGAAGAATGGGTCAGTATTATTCTGTGAGACTTTTCTGGCCTCAATGAACAAGTAATTAGTAGCAGTTTTCGATGAAGATACTGGCATGAAGGACAAGGATCTCATAGGTCTTGGTGATTTGGGTTATGTCTGGATTGAACACTGCCCTTTGAGGAGCTCAAAGTATTTAATCTCATTTTTTCTTTAAAGCATTCTTCCATAGCTTTAGGATGGGACTATTGTGGGCAGTTTGGTTTGTTTTTCTTACCTGTAACCCACTGTACAAACCAAATTGCATCCTGTGGAAGGTCAAACGTAAGACACGCTTCATTTACAACGAGTAACGGATTTGGCTTATAGATGCTTCTAGGGTTGTGAGCTCCTAGGTAAGATTCGCAAGTAACCTTTATTCTCTACGCCCTGCTTCCTTACCTAAAGTAAACAGAAAAGCATTGCTACTCTTGTTATGCTATTTTTAAATGCAATATTAAGCCCAAAAGTCTGTAGGACATCAGAGTTGAAAGTGGTCTCAGATTCTAAATCACATGCTCGGGAACTGAGCTCCAGAATAGGTAAGTGGATTGCTTCGGTCAGTTGTTGACAAAAGTGGATTTATTCACTTTATTCCTTTGTACTTTGACTCTCTAAATAAAATGTAGTCACTCCTTACCATATGAAAAGCACAGTGCTACTTCAGTTCTCAAACTTAATTCTTTTCCCGATTCTGGTTACAAACTGAATTGGATGAAAACCAAATCAAATTCAATGGTTAGGTTCAATGTTGACCTTATGGGGAAATTTGATTTCATTCTCATCCAATTCAGTTTGCAACCAGAATCATGGAAAGAATTAAGTTCGTGAACTGAGGTACTACTGTATAAAACAATAATGTAGAAAATGCAGGCATAATGATGGAATGCCTAGGGAATGGACCTTGAGTATTGGTAGAGTCAATGTATTTAGCTATGAACACTCTGCCAGAACCCAGAGCACACAGACAATGTCTGTCTCCTAAGATTGCTGGCCACTTCTTAGAAATTCATCAGTGATATTATAAAAAACACTATGGGACCTTATTTGGGTCAACAAAATGAGAGGGTTTGCTAAGGTTTATTATTAATAGAGGGATTATAAAGCTGTCACAAAATGGGAGGAATAGTTAGACATACCCTCTGAGAACCTAGAAGCCTTTAGAAAGGCCAACTCCGTAATAGTCTGGTACAAACATTTCGGCACAATGCATAACAGCACAAGTCAATTTTTAAGTTAGGAGACCACTCCCTATGACCTCTTAACCTCATAATATAACGTGAATTTTATATCCTAAAAAAAACAGGGAGGAGGCAAGGCAAAGACAATTGTGTTTTATTTTCTCTTGGCATAAATATGTCTCAAAAGATGAACTAGACTTGCCTGCTGACCTTACTCTGTTTAAAGTGAAATCATAGAACTTAACATCAACTCCTGCAAAAGCACTGCTTTTTCAAGCATCCTCCAAGTAAATAGCAGAGATGGTTATTTCAAAGTGACATTTACACTATCAATGGGGAACTGAATGGCTAAAGGGTAAGATAGTTATCAAGAGAAGATTTAATCCTAGGATCAAAAGGAGGCAGATGCCTGTGAAACAGATAAGAGAGCCTGGAGTTGCCCATAGCCTCTTGTATTTAGACAGTTGGGAAACACTGTAACTTGCAAATGCTTTACAAGCTGGGGTGTGTGTGTGTGTGTGTGTGTGTGTGTGTGTGTGTGTGTGTGTGTTTCAGAAGACTAAGAAACTATCATCTTGATCCAATATTGTTTCTTCATTTCTCATTCCTCTGATGATGGTCAGTTTTCTCAGCCTCAGATGCATCTGTTTTTGCTCCACTCTCTCTATATCCAGAGAATTATGTCAGTTAATAAGCATTTTTTGAGTCCAACAGGACACAGACACTGTGGAGAATAAGATCTATTTTTAAAACCCCTAGATCTTATTTCATTTTAAAGATTTAAAAACATGGAAATATATTTCGAAAATGTGCCCTCTCTACCAAGTTCTGTGTATTTGCTTCTTTGTTTTTGTTTGGTGAGGGGAGTGCTTCAGTCTTTGATAGAGACTAAATGTTGTTTTAAGGAGTCTTAAGAAAAGATGAACACTGGTACATTTCTGTTTTGTGGAAAGAAAAGAATACTCCAGAGTGTACAGATTGTGGCCACTCAACTATAAAAATTGTAATTATAGCAGATGATGCCCTGTTTCCTGTAAGAAACAGCATAACGAGATGAGATTTTCTAAAGATTGATGACAATCTATGAGGTGTGATAAAAAATACAGTGAATGTTTAAATTAGAAAAAAATTCTTACAGTAAAAGACACGTTGCCCTTAATCCTCCTCAGAAGACACCCCCTCACTTCAAACACACTTATCCCATTGTTCTTGCCACTTTCTGAAGAAGTTCTGGAAGTTCTTTTCCATGAGTGTCTTTCGTTGTGCTGTCATGGATGTCTTCATGTCCTGAATCAATTCGAAGTGTTTACCTTTCAAGGTCATTTTGACTTTGGGGAGAAGCCAGATCTGGTGAATAAGGTAGATGAAGACAGACTGTAATGTTTTTATAAGCCCACCTTTCTATTGGATGGCACTTGGAAGCAGCATTTGCTGTATTTTTTATTATACCTCATGAAAATGAGGACTTCAAGAACTGTTTCAGAGTGGCAAGAATGATGGGTAAGTATGTTCAAAGTGGGGGAAGGGAGGCGTTGTGAAGGGAATTATTGGCAATGTCTCTTTTATTGTAATAAAGTTTTAAAAATTTAAACAGTTGCCATGTATTTCAGTCAGCCTTTGTAGAATATGTCAATGGGCAACCAGAAGGTCTAGAAACTACCTGAAAGGAGAGGAACTGAAACAAATGAAAGTGTCTGACCTAAAGCTGAAATGTTAAGGCAATGTGTTAGCTGTCTTAGTCAGTAGGGCTATTTAGAAGAATTTGAGCTTGTAAGACTGTGCCTGTATGGGTCGAAGTTTGGAACAGGTGGCTTTCACAGTATACCAAAGGAGGCCCTTCCTGCCATTTGAGTGGGATGCCTTTTAACTTTCATACTTTCTTACCAAAATGTTTTAGCAGAGGTTGATGACTATCTTCAGGGGTCTTCTGCCTAGGGTTCCTATAATGGACATTAAAGAATCACAGAGGTCCTTCCTACTATTGTAGACTCAACAAAATTAGATGCAAATAATGTATAAAAGCAACTTACTGAATATATTTCAGCTTAGAGATAAATCAGGTAGGAAACAACTACCAATATGCCTGCCTTGCTTTATGTAATTCTACTTAATATGAAATGTGAGAGTTTTTCCTCCCTCTCTCCTTGCACTTCGCTGATCCATTTCTCCTTTCTCATACCCTCATCCTGCAAAGCAATGAGTAAAACTGTACTTGAAAAACTGGCAATTGACTTTCAACACATTTAGAAAAGTATATTAAATAGAATTAAGCTATGTACACCAGAAAACTCTCAGATAATAATCATTTTAATGAGATAATTATTTGTCTCCCATGTAACGAAGTCCAAAAGTAGACATTTGGGGTCTGGTATGGGAGCTCCATGATGATGCCAAGGACCCACATGTATAATTCTTTTTGCTTTTTGAGACAGGGTCTCACTATCCAGTTCAGGCTGGCCTTGAACTCTCTAAGTAGTCCAGATTGGCCTCGAACTCACAGTGATTCTCCTGCCTCAGCCTTGAGAGTGCTGGTATTACAGGCCATGTGTCTGCCCTCACATCTGGCACACCATACGTACAACCTTCTTACCCGCCATCTGCAGTGTTTTTTACCTCACGGTTCAAGATGGCTGCTGAAAATCCTACCTTCGTGGCAGAGGGGAGGAAGGAGGAAGGAGAGTGAATGCCACAACTCCCTCCTTGTAAGTACTTTTACTAAAACTATCACAAAACGCTTTCACTATACCGACTTCCAGTTAGACAGAGATCTGAGGAGGGTTATAAATTGTGTCTATTTATCTAGACAGCACAATCCCAGCTACAACTCAGGGTTTTGTTACTACAGAAGAGGAGAATAGATATTGGCAGGCCACTGACAGCTTCTCCAAAAGTGGGTTTAAATTTTATTCAAAACACATATTATTGCCATGATTTCTATTTCCCTGAAAAATAAATTCACTTAAAGCAAAAACCAAATTTTTAGAGTAAATGGTCATTGAATGGAATTTTACTTTGAAAAATATACTAAAGATATGTTTCATATTTAATATGATTTAGTTTATAATAGCATCTATTCATCACTTTTTTTCAGTAATTAGTTAAGTGTTGATAATTTAATTTGATGTCACTCTAACAAGAAAATAATATAATCTAGTAACAGGGCATTTGTTTTGCTTCATCTGTCTTTTGCCACATAATCATGGAGAAAACCTTTGTGAAAAACATATTTTACTGACAACCTTTCTTAGGCCTTTGATAGTCAAATCATTCTCTTGAGGAAATTATCATAAGTACCAAAATTCCAGATATGTTACTGCAAAATTTTCATTTGTTGGGCTGGGCATGGTGGCACACACCTGTAATCCCAGCACTCGGGAGGCTAAGGCAAGAGAACCGCCATGAGTTTGAGACCAACCTGGATTATATAGTGAGACCTTTTCTCCAAAAGTTTTTTTTTATTTGTATACTTCTGACAGATCCTCACTTTTCATAGACTCTGTGACATAGTTCCAATACCCTGTAAATTAAATTTCTGAAATCTTATATTGTTTGTAAGCTTTGAAACCTCAGTTTGCAACTGCGTTTTACAACCAGATATTCATGATTTTTTTATATAGTAGAGATTATCTATGAATATTATGATGAATGTGTAAAAATAAATACTGCTCTTTAACAAGAAGATATTCTTGAATGGATACTAATGCATGGACAACTCATCAATAAATACCTCTATGTTATGAAGATTCTTGTTTCCATGGACATTCTAAGTGCAAAATTTTAAATAGTTTTGGATAATAAGAACTTTTTTGTTCAGTATGTTATACTCCAGTTAGGAAGAGAGGAACAGAAATATATTCCTAATATAGATACAGATGTAGATAGATACCTGAGCACCTACTATATAGTAAATGCTACACTAGAAGTATTTTGCATGCTATTTCATAGAATCCTTACAACCAGTCTATAGAACATGGTCTTAGTTTCCAATGTAGATCAGAAATCCTGGAGAGCGTTACAAGTTCAGACAGTGTTGTAGAACTCTCATGTATGTCCGGGGACTACCTGACTCCAAAGCCTGTGCTCTTTATCCTAAAAGTATGTCATGCTTCAAGGTTTTGATCAATATGTTTTTATGGATTATCATCATTAATGGAAAGGAATGTTACTTCCTGGTTAGCTCAAAATAAATCAGGCTTGAACCTTCCTGGAGGGCAGAGGTCTCTACATCCTTCTGTTTCTCAGCACCTATGCATATAAATTAGAATGCTTTCAGCTGCTAGCAATTAAACCCTTGACTCCATTACTTTTAGGTCAGAAGTTTTCCAGGTGTTATGCCTGGACAACAGTATCCGCATCACATGTGATCCCTGCTGGGGCCCAAAGAATACTGAATCACAGCTTCTGGAGGTAGAGTCAGCAATCTGCTTTTTTACCAGCCTTTCAGGTGAGTCTGATGAATGCTAATGTTTCTGAACCACATTCTAGACAACAAGGAAATTCATTTTTTCACTAAGCAGAAGTACAAAGGCAGGGCATCTCTGGGCTTAGCAGGATCGGGTCCAAGTTCTGCTACTCCGTGACTCTTCTGTCTGGGAAGGTTGGCTCTTTCTCAGCTGACTCACTTCATAGCCACAACATTCAGAGGCAGAAAATGAGCCAACTCTTCCTGTGTCTTTTTCAGAGAGTGCAAATACCTTTCCCAGGATCCTCTCAATAGGCTTGCCTGAGTGTTTCCAAGACCAAAATCTTACTTCACCGTGTCTTCTGCCAGTTACAGGAAGTAGAACAAGACCAACATGATTGGCTGAAATTAACCAAGGGCTGCCCTCCACCACATAGACATGCGGAAGAGAAAGCACACCTAAATCAGATGAGGTCCCCATAGGAGAAAGAAGGCAAAAGCAAGGAGATGGCACATGGGAAAAGGCAGTGTGTGCACTACCAAGAGCGTCAATTGCAAGGATTAACATGGTGCACACTGCAGCAATTCTTTTACTCCATTATTACTTCAACTTGGAATCTGCAAATGTGTTTCAAAAATGTGTTCACTGTAATTTGTTGGCCTTTTAAAATTTTAAGTTCAAAGGCAAAACCTCAGAGATTATAACATTTTTGCATTTTGGTGATGATGGTCTGATATTCAAAATCAGTGAGGGAAAACAATATATTAAAGAGTCCTTTAGTAGCATCCTTTAGAGAGATTTGTTTCATGTATTTTAGGTAAATGTTCTATATTTTTCTATCAGATCTGTGATGTAATTGTAATTAAAAGGACACAAAACTATGACTAGAATATATTTTTTCCCTCTATAGTCTTCATACTTCTTCAAATGACAGGTGTTTCTTAAGAAAGGAAATTCTATTCATTGCTATCTTTGCTATCTTTTCTATAGCAAAAGATGAATTTTAAATAACGACTTTTAAAGAAGGATAAAACCTGAAGCAATGAACAGATTGCTTTGATCACTGCTTTACTGAACGGTGCAGACAGTTGTTTGGAGACAGGTAAGAATACATCAAACATTTCATTTTTGCTTGATTCACACATGAAGCTATTAGTGGGGAAGATTAGTAATTACCAAATCCTCTACTCAATCAGACATGAATGCCACATAGCTCTGCAATTGTTTAGCTGTAATATGGAATCGATCTGAGCAGATGTAGTAAACTGTAGTTCATATCCCTAACAGTCTAAAAACTATTCACACAGCCTGCATTTCATCGTTGTTGTATACTCTGGCCCTCCCCAGCCCTCCCATTTCTTGAGTTTTTCAATTAAGTGCTTGCCTCATTTATATTCTACTTCTGATCAAACATCAAAAAATGTGGATTAGCCACATTCCTACATAAATTTGAACATTATGTAACAAGTGTCCCCGCAGTTTGAGAACAAAACTTAATGTAATATTTTGGAAATGGCCTTGGGCTGGAAGACCAAAGCTATCTCTGGCTTCAAACTCCAACTCTGTCACCAATCTACCCCAAGATTCATTCACTTTACCCTTCCTGGCCTTGGATTTCAGTGACAAAATTAGGAGACTGACACCCTTTGCCTTTAAATTCCCTGTCAGTCCTACTCCCCAGATCAGAGAAAGATCAGACAAAAGGCAGCTTGTCACAGTGTGAAAACTCCTTAGGTTCACAGCTCAGCTTAGCTACTTATTAACTGCGTGACCTTGGGCAAATTATTTAAAGTCTCTGAGAGTGTTTTCTCATGGGCAGAATAGAGATAATATCAATCTAGCTCTAAGATTGTTACGAGATTGAGAAATAAGACATTGGAAGTAGCTAGGATGGTGGATGCTGTGTTTTCTTCAAATTGAAAAGAAGAGGAAGAACTCTACCTTATTTTTTCTTACTTTACTACAAAACTTCTTAGAGCAAAAAAAGAAAAGAACAGAAAAAAGTAAAAGATAGTGTATCACTTGTTACCACTTTTTTTGGTGACCAATTCATTCATTAAGCCCTTTACTATGAAGAAGTCAACAGCTAATGAACATGATTCTTCACGCACTCCAGCAGCTCTCCAACTAAACGCTGACACGGTCATCTTCAGGGCCTCTTAAAACCCAAGTTGCTGGGCCCCAGCTTCAGCACCTTGATGAAGGTGGTCTAAGAACTTGGATTTCTCACATGCACACAGAGCTGAGGCCTGCTGCTGATTGGAAAGATTTCCTTAAGAAATTTACAAAAGAATACAAATTTCTGGGCCAATTCCTTAGAAGTTCTGAGTCAGAAAGGCTGGACAGATCTTAGAAATCTCTGTGTTTGAAGCTCTCCAAGTGATTCTACTGTGTAGCAGATTGGGGAACTCCTACTCCACCCAGGTCTAGTCCCAACAGGGACAGAGTTCCAAAAGCCACTTGGTGGTTGTATTAAGACAGCAGTTTCTTCTTGTGACTCTGAATCCTTCTGGGCCTCTCCTACAGTTTCACTGTCAATTAGCATCATTCAGAATCAGTTCAACTGTTCTTCATTAATGTGAGTTCTCCTTATTTTGACCCCTGCTATGATCAGAAGTTGGAAGGCTTGATGCTGTATATTACTGTGTTTCTACCTTTTAGGACATTTATATTTCCTCATTTTTATTTATGTTGTTTATTCTTCTTCACTTAACTCCTCTCCCCAGCATTCCTTATATGATCCCACTGACCAAAGACTGTGTTCAAGATAAAGGATGCTCTAGTATAAAGACTTGCAAAATAAATAGATGATCCAAACAAAGATGGTGAACTAAATATGGCCACATAGAAAACGAGTCTCCACCACCATTGTCATAAACCTGTATTTCCCTTCAAATATTACAGCACTGGTAACAAACATTAAGCTAACTTTATGGACTTTTTGAATAGGAGACACTATTCCTAACACTTAGCTTGAATCAACTGGTACAACTCATTTCATGAGCATCTTGCCATCATGAAGTCATTTTCCCCCTTCAGCAATCCTTTTAAGTCAGATTAGCCACAACCATTTCTAGCATGTGAGCAAAAATGAAAAGGCCAGAAGAAAAGTAAATGAGGATAAGCCAGAGGTCCTAGCTGGTTAGAGGAGCTGTGTCCTCTGTGAGTCAGTAAATCCTAAACTGCGATGTTAATTCAGCAACTCTGAATTCCACTCCTTCACCTGGTCTGAACAAACTACCTCTATGATGGCAGCAAACCACTGTCTTCCTGTTGTTAATAGATTTTAATTTTTAGAACACTTACAGGTTCATGGAAAAATTGAGAGTAAGGTATAGAGATTTCCCATCCTCCTGCCCTCACAAACCTATAGACTCCCCGTTTATCAACATCCACCACCAGAGGGTACTGTACATTTGTTACAGTTGAACCAGCACTGACACACCATTATCTCCCAAAGTCCACAGCCCGCATCAGCATTCACTGTTGTCTTTCCACATTCTATAGATTTGTCTATATAATGAAATGTACCCACCATCACAGTATCATACAGAGCATTTCTGCTGCCCTGAATTTCCTCCATAGTCCACCTATTTACCCTTCCTCCTTCAACCTTAATTTTTGCATAAAGAGTAAATATGAAAACAAAATTCTAAACCAAGTACAAGAAAATATGGGTTGACAGCATTAATCATAGTCCACTATGTATATATCATTTAACCTCTATCAGTCTGTTTCCTTATTGGCAAAAAATGAAAATAATACATAGAGTCTATTATTGTAAGCTCCAGTGGGATAATTTGAAAGAGACCTATTTTAGAAACTGACCACATAAAACTTATGGAATTTGACAGGTGCACTCTTTTAGAGACATTTTAGAATTTGTAGGGCTTTGTCTATCACAGTAATTGTAGATGCTCATGATTTGAGAAGTATTCAGTTGGAGTGTATCAGGGATGCTGTGCATCCTGCAATGGGCAGGAAGTCCTGTGTGATTAAGGATTGTCCTGGCTCAAGTAAATTTTCAAGTCGTAGACTTTGAAGACTGAGAAGACACACATTCATGTAAGTGAAATACTTGTTTATAATAGTCCACCTTACTTGGTTTAATACAAAAACTGAATAGTTTAGTATAGTTGTAATATGCATTGACTTTTCCAGTTACAAATTGCTGTGTAATACTCAGTTAATTGGAACTGTAATAATTACTGTAATTTATATACACACATACACATATATATACATTCATATACATGTGCACATATTTGAGTAAGGCACTATCGTATGATGTATTTTTATCACCATTATTTTTAAATATGAAAAAGTTCAAATGAAGTTATACTAACTGGAGTTATATTAATTTCAGTCTTATGACTTTTAAGTATGTGTAAGCATTTGACTAATTTTTATTTTCTTTAGTGTAGTTGTACCTACATATTCACATATTGAAATGCATATTATTTGATTATAATCACTTTTCTCTTCACTGACCTTTATACTACAGTTAAAACATTACACTGATTTTTTCAAATTATGCTTGTAGAGAAGCCATTTTATCTGTGAAATTAATTTCAGCATTGTGAATGAGGTCACACAGCCTACACACTATCTCAAATGGGAGTTGGCCTTGAGAAGGTTCAGAACTGCTACACGAAGGAAATGTGGGCAATAGTTCTTTGTCCCTGGTTTTGCACAGGAGACTAACTGAACTAGAGTTAGAACTCTCAGATAAGTGTGAACTTGGGGACTTCGACTCACATACCTTGCTTCCCAAGTCAGTGGTCTTTCCAAGGTACCACTCCACTTTCTGTCCCTACCCTAAACTCGTCTTTTGATTTATGCCAACAGCCTTTGAGCTCCTACGTGGGAAGGACACAACAATGAACATGATCTTTGCTTTACCTTGTGATAAGTTCAAAGTATTACATGGTGGGCCACAGATATTAAGAGAATAGCGGAGTCTGGGGTCCTGCAGAGTCACAGAAGTTACAAAGTCTGCAAAGGTTGTGCCATCAACTTCTCCCCTCTCAGGGAGTGCCATTCTCTGGACTACCTACCTTCCCTTGAATCTAAGCTGCCCGTGTGACTAATTTTGGTTCATGGGGATATCAACATAGCAGAAGTCCCAGAGTATTAGTTCAGTAACTAGGCCATAAGTGACCCGAAATCTTCCCATTTCACTCTATTAGAAACCTGAGCTACTCTGAAGAAAAGTTCAACCACCCTTCTAGAAAATGAATCCTAGAAAACTATTTCACTCCCTATAGCTGAGGCACCAGATAAAGAATGAAGCCATCTTGGTCCTCCAACCCCAGTAGAATTGCACCTAGCTAGTACCCCACAGTGTAGAGACGAGCCTTCACTGCTGAACCCTGTTTAACTTCCTGATCCAAGAACAATGAGCAAAAAAATGGGTTATATTTTAAGCCATTAATTTTGGGGTGGCAGATTGATTACTTAGCAGTAGATATGAGAGGTAGAAACACCATGGGAATATCTGGGGATAATCTGAAAGGAATTCACAGAAGAAGTAGAATTTGAGCCAAGGATCATGAGGGCCAATTTTCCATAATATTCACCTCATCTCACCTCCCAAAACTAAGATAGGTGCTCTTAGAAGCAAAACACAACAAATGAAAAATTATTAAAGATACAAGAAAAACATTCAGTGATCCGAGTTTTTGCCTTCGTGATGAGGACAAATGACTGTTCGGCAGCAATCTATTCCTCCACACAGTTAAAAATATTCCCTCCTCTCCTCTCCTGAGCTTCCTGTTCATGCACAAGCTTCCCTCTACATTGAGTTCTGCCAGTTTCTCTTTAAAGGTACCTTTCAGCCTCACCAAGTTCCTTTATTTGCAGCCATAAAATCATGGTAAGATTTTCCTCCATGTGTCTTAATTTTTATGACTTTCAAATAAAGCACTTTTCAGTGTCTTTTTCCTAGTAGGTACTCTTACAGTGGGTGTGGAATTATATGGTATCCAGTGTGCAATTAATTTGTTATAAAGACAAATTTCTTTCAAAGGAAGCAATAAAAGCCAATGACTTTTGCTAACTTTCTTCTCACAATTTCTAATGAGTCAGCATGTGTTAAGAAGAAATTAGTCAGAGAAGAATGTATCCTATTATACAGTTCTACTTTTGCAAACATGAGTCAGAGATTCCCATGTTGTGGTGTTTTGGGCACCTGGCTGGGATGAGTCGGGTTGGGAGTAAAAGAGAAACTCGTTCTTGAAAACTTAGAAGGAAACTGGTAGAGAACCTTTCAAATAAAATGCAGTGGAGAAAAAGAGCAAACCATTGCCCAGCTTTGGTTCTCTTATAATGGCAAACTGCATAACATGGTTCCCTCCTATGCAGGAAATCATCTCGACTTATAATTGGTCTGGGCAAAGCCACTGTCCCACTACACAAGCAAACAGAAGCAAGATAAGCATTAAGCATGGAGGCTTCACAGCAGATCTGACCAAATAAACAATTATTCTTACCAGTCAGTGCATTCCTTGTGTACTTTGTTTGAAAAATTCTTCTACACAAAGCAGTGACCAAGGCTGTGGGAGGAAGCCTACGATCATTAAAGCTCTGCCTGCCTTTGCAGGCACTGATAAACGAGTCAAGGAGACAAACCTGAGAGATAATACAACAGTGGGAATGATGGGGGTGATTTTGTGGAGTGCAGTATGAGGATGAAATTTGCTAGCATTGTGATACTGCCAAATTGGAATGAGATGTTTTTGGTTGGAGCTGCCTTGACACCCTACTCTGAGACCGTGATTTAAGGGCCAGAACAAAGAATGCTATCTTCTTATGTTTGGACAACCATATATACATTAAGCATATTTCTGGAGCTGAAGGTGTGAACCCATTATCAAAAAGGTTGACAATAAGATAAAACCTTTGAAGCATGAGATCAAACGTTATAGTGGCCATAGTACGATGAGGCTGGAAAATATGTTCACTTCAAGGCCACGTTCAGAACCCTTGCCGTTGTTCTACGAACAGATAGTTGAAAATGTTTCTTTTAAGTCCTTCTGTTCAGTAGCCAATCATACTAGGGCAAGGACAACAGTGTGTTCCAATGGTGTCTTTTTTTTATGTTTTCAAAATCTTGATTACTTTTAAAAATTGAATCAGGAACTGGCAGGAGAGCCATCTGGGAAGGTACAGAAGGGTTAAGCAATTATTTTTAAGTTGGATATATTCGCGCCTCA
>RJWT010004296.1:0-33772 GCA_004365215.1 Cuniculus paca | reverse complement strand
GCCTGTCCCAACATACACACCAACCCCGTCACTGCAGAGCTCCCAGGATCAGGTCAGAAAGGTCACGAGGCAGTGAATATCTTCAGGCCAACAAAGGCACAGTCCTGAAGCCAGTTCTGAAAGAAGAGAGTACCTGGGGAGTGAGGCAGCCTTCCCTGGATTCCAAGTCACCTCTAGTATTCACTAGCAGAGGATCCTTTTCATGACCCTGTTTCCTCTTCGTAAGACAGGACTAACCTGCTCACCACACAAGGGAGCTACGAGGATAAAGTGAGAACACAACCTGTTTCCTAGGCCTCGGCTCTGCGATCAATAAGAGAACAATGGGCTGGGGCCAGGTGAATGTAGAGTTAGGGGGGTCAAGACAAGGTACATAAGAACAGTCTTGGGGTTCCCCAATATGCAGGCCAGGCTACATTTCCTGGTGACAGTGCAACATGGTCTAATTAATGTCTCAGGCATTATTTGGGGTGGAATTAAATAAACTTTATCCTCCATAATGCTGTACTAAATTCCTGAATGTCAGGCAGGGAGCATGGGTTGTAGAAAAAACTGTGGAAAGAGGGTGTTCATGCATGTTGGGAAAATGTTGCTCCTGATGACCCCAGGAGATGACGGCCAGGCTGGCAGGAGGAGAGCCCCTGGATTCTCTCCTGACTCTGTGCCCCATGTGTCTCCCCAGGTTGTTCTTACACGAACCCCTCTTTGTGGATAGCTCCTCAACATGAGCTACTGTCTCCGCTTGACCCTCATGTGTCTGAGTCTCTTTACGCAAAGGTGAGCTTTCCTACTTCAAAATGACCTTGGTCAAATTGCTTCGTGAATAGCTATGGGGTGGGAGAGGTGGCAGCAATTCCTACTAAATTACAACCCAGTCCTTTACTTCCCTGAGCATTGAACAATTAACACTCATTTATTCCATGTACAGAGCAAACAGTCCCAAAATTGTAGGTGGATGAATCCCTTGTGATTTTTGGGAAGATACTTGCAGGTTTCCCAAATTATTATGATATTTTGATTCATGGCAAATGGATAATGCACAGAGATGCTAATTCGCTAGCTGAAAATTAAGACACGGGCACAACACACATGCAAAGACAAGTTCAATTTATGTCTCTCCAAGTTTATTCACACATAAATGCGACAAAAACAATCTTCTTTTTCAGGATGTATATCCAAGGGAACAAGTTAAACATCGAGACCAGCAGAAACGACAAGCTTTCCCTGCCTGGCTTTGAGAACCTCACAGAAGGCTACAACAAATTCCTCAGGCCTAATTTTGGTGGTAAGTTATCCTTTGTGACCAACACATCAATTCAAAAGGATAGCAGCAGAGACGAAATATGGCAGAAGTTTAAGAGACTTCGGGAGGTTTGGGTCGGTTCAGTGTTCTGGTGCAGCCAGTTTTAAAGATTGGTAATGATAACTAGTGCCAATGATTTTTCATGTGACTTTGAAGAAAGCACTTTGCCTCTCCACTTGCAAGATAAAAGCACTGTCTCTCCTTGACGAGGTTGCAAGAGTTCTTAACAGTTTCTCACAGCCCTCCTTCTGCACCACTGCCTGAGTCATTATTTGTGAATCTCACTGTGCACCACCAGCACTACCCTGCCTGATCTTCCAGCCTCCAACCTGCCCCTTCCAGCTAACCCCCCTCACTGCCACCTGCATGGCCCTTCTGGATCTTTGGCCTGCTCAGAGCACTTGCATGTGCCCCAGCACGCTTGCCTAAAGTCCAAGTGTGCTACACGCTTCCCAGCCCAGCCTCTATTTGTCTACCTTTGTTCTCCTCCCCCGTTCTCCCCCTCCCCCTTCCTGTGAGGGTCCACAGTGTGCCTTGAATGGTCCCTGGCATTCTCAGCCTCCCTGCTCTTCATGCCCTTGTAGAGGCTTGAGTTCCCTTTTCAACTTGAGCTTCTGGGAAAATGGCCAATTCCCCTTCATGTTTCAGAGCAAAAGTGATCTCCTCCAAGAAGTTCTCCCTGACTCCCTGAGGGCCCACCTCGCTTTCATCACATTTATTTTGAACACACCTCCAAATCACTGTGCTTGGTTTTATGACAGTCTCTGCTCTGGGCAGCAGAACCAAGCAGGAATCGTGTTTCATTTACCTCAGTCACCCCAGCAGAAGCTTCTTGCTTGACATACCAAGGTGTCAACTAATATTTGTTTAAAGAATGAGGCAAGGAGAGAGGGAATGAACCCAGCTACGTACTTCTTCACAATAGAAAGTAATAGAAAGAACTTTAGAGTAGAATAAACCTCAGTTTGGCTCCAGGTTCAACTGCTTGGCAAGTGCCTTAGGCTTTCTGAGCCCATTTCCCTTTCTGTAAAATAAGGACATCCCACCTCCCAGGAAAGACTGAATGCTGTGAAGTGTGGAGGCACAAAGCACAGTACCTACCATGTCAGCAAGGGCCTTCTGCTTTAATCCCTGTCCCTTCCTGCCCCTCCCTGTAGCTGAGAAAATTCTCCCATCAGATCTGGGATTAGTGCTAGCCCAGGGCCACCACAGGCAGATGCTAGGAGGGTAATCTCTTTAAGATAGTTACTGGGATATGACATCAAGAGTGAGGGAGGAGATGTAAGCTGGGGAGCTTTCAGATCACAGTTTAGGTCTGACCTGGAGGGAAAGAAAGAAGGAAGAAAGGAAAGCTGGATGGCAGTGTCTTACACAGCAGTGCAGCTCTTACAATAAAGAGTTCTTAGGCTGCCAGGGAGTCCTTGAGCCAAAGTCGCCCATTAGAGGATTCTCATCTTTGTGCCTCCGAAACAGGACTGCCTCAGTGTCTGTGCTGTGCTCAGGTCATTGGTTGGCTGCAGCCCATGGGAGGCATGGCCTCAGAGCAAGGGTGCTGATAGATTCCAGAGCAGTTGCATTAGCTGGAGATCTGAGAGATGCATGGCCATAAATTTAGGGTTTGAGTTCTTAGGTCAAGGAATTCAGAGAACTTCCATACCCCCTAGGTTTCTGTGACCCTGCTCAATATTAGTGGCAAACTCTGAATACCCTGGTTAGGTCTGCTTAACAATTGCTCTTGCCTCCCAAGCTTCAATTAAGTCAGGACACTGTCCTGTTTGCTTGTTTGCTCTTTGGCCAACAAGACACAGGGTCCTTGGTCAAGGGGGTCATGCTGAGAACAGAGAGCCTGGAATGGACCTAAGGGAATGTAAGGCCCAGTCTATCCCAGGGCAAAAACTGGGGCACGGAGTCCTCAGTTTTACTTGGTGCCTTTTTGGTACTTTACCTCCTAAAGACCTCACATTTGCTTGGAAGCCTAGAGGCCCACAGAGGCACCATTGCTCCTGAAACTGTACATCCAGCTTCTGGAGTGCTAAGGTCTAAACACACATGACCTCCATAGGATTATTAAAGGACCTAGGGGCACCAAACAAAGATTTGTAAGCAGGCTCTCAGGAACATGAACCAGGAGCTGATTTTGACCTTTTTCCTAAAAGAAGCTGCCCCTGGTGACAGAGCTTATTTTCTAATGCCAGGAGAAGAAAGATCAAGCTCTGGTCAGTAAAATACACCACCAGAGAGACCAGCCTGCACTAGACTATCTAAAAATACACACATGCATGCATACATGCATGCACACGCGTACACAGTGGGACAGAGTTCTTCTGTGTTTTCTACTCTGCATTCTTTAGGGACACAACTGATTGACAATCCATTGTATTTTAGGCACTTAAAATAGATGCTATATCTTCCCAAATCATGCCTCCATGACAGCCCTTATCTGAGTCTGTTTTGTGCTGCGATAACAAGAATAGCAGAGGCTGGAAATTTATAATGAATGAACATGTATTGGTTCACAGTTCTAGAAGCTGACAAATCCGATATCAATGTGCCAACACCTGGCAACAGCCCTTTTGCTGCACCATCACATGGCAGCAAGGAAGAGAGCCAGAGACAGCAAGACGGGGTGAACACACCCTTTCACAATGTCACCGGTCCTCCCCATGAGGGAGGAGCCTTCACAGTTTAATTACCTCTTAATACTGTTTATAATGACAGCCAAATTTCAATCCAAGTTTGGGAGGGAACAAACATTCAAATCAAAGCAGCACAGGTGAGAAACTAGCACAGAGAGATTTTGTTCAAGGTCAATCTGTTCAAGGTCACAAAACTTTTACATAGGCAGCATGGGATTCAAACACCTATCTCTGACAACAACCTCCTATTTGTGATGATGCACTTTGCTACTTGGGGGGCAGAAAGCCTTTCAACACCTTGCAGGGTCTGCCTGCCCTCATCGCCTTTCCCGCCAAGGATTAACAGACAAATATGTGTAGTTGTCTTGGCTCTAAAACTCTATTCCCAAATTCCTACCTGCATCCTACAACTTGGTTTCCTTAGATTAATAATTAAATTGCTTTTTCTGATTCCTATCAATAAGATGTTTCCAAACTTCCTTTGGTGGCCCACCTTTCCTCTTCCTGTTTAATACATTGTCACGGTCCCCTGAGGCACACTAGTTATTTATCACAAGTGCATGCTGTTGAGTGTATTAATAGGTCAGGCAGAGTGTTAGCAAGGTTTAAGAAAAAGAGGACTAATGAAAGGGAAGCATCACTGGTAACAGGTTAGTGGAAGCCAGGTACAGGTAACATTTCCGTGTGCTTTCTGGGAGGTGCTTCA
This sequence comes from Cuniculus paca, assembly GCA_004365215.1. Taxonomy (NCBI): domain Eukaryota; kingdom Metazoa; phylum Chordata; class Mammalia; order Rodentia; family Cuniculidae; genus Cuniculus; species Cuniculus paca. The sequence goes on along the minus strand of RJWT010004296.1, from coordinate 29,127 downwards.
GACATATTCCTTCTAGCTGCCACTCTGCAAAGACACTGTCACTCTCCTAGTCGCATTTAATCCTCTCCTTGACCCTATGATGTCTTTATTATCATTCCCACTTGCAGGTGAGAAAACTGCAGCTCTGGAAGGATCAGTAACTTCCCAAATCACAGAGCTAGGGTGTGGCATGGCTGAGGTCTAAACTCACATGGTTTACTCTGGGGTCTTTCTTCCCCATCTCTGGCCTAAAGAGGAACAAATGGTCTTGGCCTGGTCTTGCTGGGCATCTGAGAATGGTGGTCTTCACACTTCCATCTCCAGAGCTAAGACTGGCTCTCTGGAGTTTAATTCTTTGGCCAAGACTCTAGATTTGGGGCATAACGGTCTGTGCACTGCAGAAGATTCTGGAATTCTAAATGGTTTAGGGTTCCTGGAGAGTAAAGGAGGAGGAGGGAAGTGTTAGGAGGTCCAGAGGGCTCATTCACAAGCAATCTTCAATATCTTCTTGTGCTGAATTTACTTAGCCAAGGGAAGGGTAAAAAAACATGTGTCCATATCAGATTACCATATCTCAGTCACATGCTATGTGATTAATCCCTTGCAAACATCACAAGAAATATCCTATCTAAGAAGTAGCAAGTACTTTACCACTACATTCTTGAAAATATGTACTAATTAACAATGGTGTGGTCTCTCTTATGTACTATGACAACTATGTATTTGTGCTTCTTTCTTCAGACAAAAAGGAGGCACACTTTATGCAATGATTGCTTCTGAGAGGAAGAAACTAGAAATTAACCTGACTTTTCATAGATTAGATTGTTTAAAGTTTCCCAACAAACAAGTATTAGTTTTGAATATTTTTCCAAACTGGGAACTGAACCCAGGGCTTTCACACTAAGCTACATTCCCAGTACTTTTCTGCTTTTTATTTTGCAATGGAGTCTTCCTGAGTCACTAATTTGCCTGGGCTGAGCTCAAACCTGAAATCCCCCTGCTTCAGCATCCAAAATATGGGATTACAGGTGCACACCACTGTGCCTGGCTTTACTTTTGTAATATTTAATAGATTTGTTTTCCCAGTGTACCAATGTATGTGGTGGCTGCATGATCTGGAAGGGGGAGGCAGGGGGTTACAATGCATGGGTGGGAAGAGAAAGACAGGTTTGTGTTTCTAGGCTGTTTTTCTGGTTTTTCTTCATTCTTAGGAGAACCGGTTCAGATAGCACTGACTCTGGACATCGCAAGTATCTCTAGTATTTCAGAGAGTAACATGGTACGTGTTGTCCTTTTGTCCTCTCTTTGTGTTAAATGAGGATATACTTCCTAGCTACTGCAAAGCAGAAAAGACTTACAGCCCTCCTCTAATTGAAATAACAGAAGCTGGAGGTCTCTCCCCCAAAATCAAGACAGTGGAAGATTCTTATAGAACTGGTTTTCTGCAAGGAAGAAAACTGGGAAGAAAATGGACTCAAAGACTTGGAGAAGAGAAACTAGAGGATGAAGTAGGGATATTTAGTGAGGAATAAAATTTGGGAAAAGAATAAAGGTGTAGTGGGGAAGCCTGGCTCTCAAATGGTCCTTTGAAGAGGGGAAAACACAGAAAAGAAGACGAGCTGATGAAAGCTATGATCTAAAGACTGCCTTCAGTGGTCATCTCCCTTAAGAGAATGTACAGAAGATAAGATCACACTGAAGGCCATTGGCGAAGAAGGCCCACTGTGCAGTTTCAGTAAATCCTGGACAAATGAGCACCTCATTCGGCATGAACCTCAGCAATTTGCTGTGGCCTTTGTGATCTTAGGCATCATGAGATTGCATGCCATGTAGGTCAAGGTCCTGAACATGGGGCTCCCTTTGGGAAGTGGGAATTATTATCGATAACAAATAAAGAAGTCTGTTCTCTTATTGCGGTAGAAAACTACCCCAAGACATAACTTTGTCTACATCAACAATCACCCATGTCTGTGCACTCCTGACCTAAGTAGAAGTGGGGAGGGAAGTAAAATATGGCTTCTATTTTTGGAGCCCCACCACCACCACTCATTCATTTCCATTCACTCCCTCGTCTTTAGGACTACACTGCCACCATATACCTCCGGCAACGCTGGACAGATCAGCGGCTGGTATTTGAAGGCAACAAGAGCTTTACTTTGGATGCACGCCTTGTGGAGTTCCTGTGGGTGCCAGACACTTACATCGTAGAGTCAAAGAAATCTTTCCTCCATGAAGTCACAGTTGGAAATAGGCTCATCCGTCTCTTCTCCAATGGCACGGTCCTGTATGCACTCAGGTAAGCAGGTACCTGTGACTTTGGGGCGGGAGGGGAAGCAGCTGGAATAAAAGGCATAGACATATTTTGAGTAGTTTTGACCTCCACTAAAATCGTGACTCTGAGGTCCATACTTCTCATGCTCCTGCCCTCTTAGATCCTGTCTCCATAACAGAAAGGCCCTGTCTCTATCCAGTCTAGCTCCATAGCATTGACTGTCCCAGACCCTGTGCTGGACTTTGAAGATATAGAGCTGAATAAAATATGTGCTGTCCTCAAGGACATAGACATGTCATCAAATGAAGTCCTGAGTGCTGGGGCCCAAGTTGGAGAGCAGATTACTGCTTTAGAGGTGATATTATAAGATATTTCCACAGGATTCTGAGTCTTAAAGAACAGGGGGAAGTTATCAAGGGAAAAAGAAGGGCACAGAGAGTGAATGCAAAGAACTTTTCTTTCATAGGGCTCAGTGGACAGGAGTAACTCCAGAATGCACCTCTATTTACCTGAGTCATATTTGCACAAATCAAGCTATAGCGCCCCAAAGCCTCTGCTGCTTACAGCCACAGGCTCCCCTAAACCCATCACCAAATTCCTGAAGCCTAAAGTTCCTTCCATCTAATTGTTTATAGAGCCCACAGTTAACTGGACCAAGAAAAGTGCTCACTAGGTGTTACACGAAGCAGCCCACAATGGAGGACTCATCCTGAGAAAGGGACATGCAAGTAGTATGTACGATCATGCTCCCAGAGGCCAGGAGCCAGGAACCAAATACTAATGGACTGATCTTTAATCCCAAGTAAGAATCTGAAGTTACAAAGAACGGACAGAGCTAAGAATAAACAAAACTGATGGACATGCCACAGCAGCACTGAAGTTTGTAAAGACCAATTCAGACCCCAACTCCTCTCTCAAGAAACCTCACTAGACTTCTCCTTTGACCCCCCAACTCAAGCCAACATTAATGTCCCCCTTCCATGTGTTCCAATAGCACATATGCATATATGTGTGTGTACATGTATGCCTATCTGCATTACAGCACATAGAATAATCAGTCATGTGTAAGGGTTAAGAACGACAGGTAAAGGTTAACAGCCTGGCTCTAGAGTCAGATTTGGATACAAACACCTGCCGTGTTCTTAGAAGTTCTGTGGATTTAGGCAAAATACTTGGCCCCTGGGCCTGGATTTCTTCAGCAGTAAAATGAAAAGGTTTATGCATGTGACACACTTAGCCCAGAAACTGGCTCACAGCAACCACTTGATAAAGAGTAGTTATTGTTATCCTGTCTCCTCTAAGAGAATGTGAACTCCCTTAAAGCGGCCACTGTCTATAATCACCTCTACTTCCCAAAGCATTTGGCACAGTTCTTAATAAATAAGAAAGCCTATTAAAAGTATGTGACTCAAAAAATGAAAACAAAGGCCTATTAAGGAGACCGCTGACATTTAGTTGAACCTAGGTATTGAGTACTGTATTATTCAGCTTTATTGTTGCTGAGACAAAATACCTGACAGCTGCCACTTACGTGAGGAGAAATTTATTTTGGTTCACAGTTTCAGGGGGTCTGGCCTGTGGGTTTTGGGTGGCTCCAAGACAGAAATGGCATGGCATAAGGGAATGGCAGAGCACAGTTGCTCGCCTCATGGCAGCTGGGAAGCAGAGAGAGAATAAGAGGGAACTGGGCACAAGATTACACCCTTCCAGGCCATGCTACCCATGAGCTGCTCCCTCCAACCAGGCCTCACCTCTGTCTTAGTTACTGTTTCATTGCTAGAACAAAATAGCCAACACCCACAAGTTAAAAAATGCAATGTTATTTTAGCTTTGTAGAGTCCCATAGTCAGCTGGCTCCAAGGCAAGGTAGTATGGCAGAGGAGAAACAGTTCATGACGTGAAATGCAGGAAGCAGCGAACCTTCTTTCTTCTTTTCCCTATCCTACCCAGGATAGAAGCCCATTAGTTGGTGCCCACATCCTGGATGAGTCTTCCCTCTTCAGTAAGTGCATCATCCACACCCAAAACTATACTAAATCAATCATTGGACCAATCCGGTATCACATATCACATACTTATGACCCAGTCACTCCCAATAGCCCCACCTAGGAGCATATGAGGTTTTGGAGGGAAGATCTAGATACAAGTCACAACAACCTCCCAACATGAGCTTTGTACCATTTTATATCTAAGCTATAATATTCCACCCCACCCTCCCAAAGTCTCATTATGCAAAATGCACTTAATCCATTTCCAAGAGTCACTAAAGTCTTAACAGCTGAGCATTGCTAAATAGTCTACTCCAAAGTCTCCTCTGAGACTGAAGATAAACTATTAGCCTAGAGCCTATGTCAAAATCCAAAAGAAAGTTTCATACTTCCAACATACAATGACACAGGGTAAATGTTCCCATTCTCAAATGGAGAAATAGAGGGATAGAAAGAAATGGGACTCATGGCTTCATATTTAGCACCTAGGGCAAGCTGTGGTGAGATGTGAAGTCCAAAAGGTGTGGGAAGCTCTGTTCCTGTGATCTTGTGGTTTTGGTTCACATGGCTTCTCTCTTGGACTGCCTCTGCTCACTTCCTACAGCTTTCCTTGGCAAAAGTCTCCTGTTCCTTACATCTCCAGCTTTCTGAGTTCCTTGGTTTTACCCTCACAGCTTCACACATTGCCCTCTCAAGGACACATTGCTTGACCTTCCAGACCTTCTTACGATATCTGAATAGAAGCCTCCATGACTCTGAAACTCTTGCATTCTGCACACTTGGAAAACCAGCACCATGTGGATGGTGCCAAGTTCTGCTGCCAATTTGAGCAGCAGAGGGGCCCCCTTGAACCATGGCTAAAGTAGCTTCTGAGTGTCTGGATGGCTGATTATGATAAAGTGAATCTCAGGGAACCAATTCCCTAGGCAGCCCTTCTCAAGCAAGAGGCCCAAATGAAAGGTTTATACTTTTGCACATGAGTCTGCAATATATGGAGTTTTTCTGATTCCTGGGGTGCCTTTAAGCCATCTTTCCTCTTGTTCTGATGCAAAGTACTTGGCTTCTTTTTAATGCTTATCTTTCCAGGAAAGGTTTAAAGATGGCAGCTAGAGAAACTCTAGAATTTTATAAACCAAATTTGATGAGTGATTCTAGTCAAAGTGCATAGACTTGTCATGAATATTGCTTTGAAAAACAATATACAAGATTATCTCAAACAAGACAGCCACTTCTTGATACTGTTGGAAATCTTGCCTCTGAGTTATCAGGCTTTCATTTTCTTCCACTCTGGATACAGATTTAACTGAGTCAAAGTGGTTTTTTGAGCATAGAAAACCTCAAGAATGCTTTAAATCTAGGCTCCATTCCATATATTTCTTGTAAGAGTCCAAGTGAAAGTCCTTTTAGAAAGGTCCTTGGAAGGTGATGTGTACTTTTAACAGTGTTCTTGTAATATTCTTTCTGAGCCCATTTTTTCTTTTCTCAGAATCACAACAACTGTTGCATGTAACATGGATCTCTCTAAATACCCCATGGACACACAGACATGCAAGCTGCAGCTGGAGAGCTGTGAGTATAAGTCCTAAAATTCTCTAGACATGATTTCCTGAGTGATTTGTATCTATACATAGAGTGTTCTGTACTTAGTGGCCCTTCTTTTTTGATGTCAATTCACAATGGATTCATCCTTTCTGATTGAACTTCCGCACAACTTTAGATTCTTCTTGGGAAAAAAAAGTCTTATAAGATTAGACCTTTGGAGGAGGTCCACTATGTATTACTATCAAATATACCCACCTGCAAGTAGACAAGACAACCAAAGGAGATGACTAAAAGTAGTTAATGGTCTAGCCCACAGACCCATGTGTCATGCCCATGTGCCAGATCCAGTCCATCAATGTTTCTGTAAATGAAGTTTTATTGGTGCACTATCACACCCACTGATTTACATACTATCAATGACTGCTGCAACACTGTAATAGCAGAATTGAGTGGCAGAGACCATATGACCCACGAAACCTAAAATAGTAACATTCTTTGCTGCAGAGCTTTAAAAAATCTCTAATAAGTTATTCCAGGTGAAATTTCAAGAAGGAATGATAGAATTCCCCAAATATATATAATCATGGACTCTTGTTTCATGAGCATTTCTATTTTATAGAAGGCATCTTGATGAAAATGGATCTAGACTAGCATCTGCTACTTAAACTTGTAACATTTTACTTATGCCATCTATCTGGCTACTCATCCTCAAAGGGGCTGTGATTTCAGGTGAGGCATGGATCTTCACCCACCGATTCCTGCTCACCAAAACCACATCAAAGCAGGTCTCTATAAAAGCTGATGAAGAGGCCATGGACCTTTCATCAGTGCCCTTTCCATTTGTCAGCAAATGCACCAAGGGCTACCCTTTGAGTTCTAGAAAGCCTCAAAAGCATTTTTCTCTTTTCTAGTGCAAAAGCACTGTGGTTCCTGGGAAAATTTAACGATCTACTACAGAGGAAATAGGAAAGCTAGTAGAAAAAAAAATTTCCAACAGTAGGTAACAAAATGTATTATAACCTCACTCTGCTGTGGCTCTGGTTTCCTTGACCAAATGAATTCTCCATTATTAACAAAAGTGATAACAACAACACATGTTATTTTCCTATAAATACTACGATCTCCATGTACCAGTTGCTTACTACAAGAGGTAACTGAAAATTACACTGAATGTTACATGTTTTTAAAAAATTATTACAGTAAAAAAGACACTGCTATTAATTGCCCTCAAAATACTTCCCCTCACTTTTAGTACACTTATCCTATCATTCTTGCTACTTTCTGAAGCAATTCTGGAAGTCTTCATTTGTGAGCATCTTTACAAGGTGTGATTAAAAAGTAAGGTAAGTATGACTGCTGAGTGCCATCCAACAGAAAGACAGCCTCATGAAAACATTACAGTGTGTCCTCACCTACCTGATTTACCACATCTGGTACCAAGTGACTTCTGGCTCTTTCCTAAAACCAAAATGACCATGAAGGGTAAACATTTTGAATTGATTTAGGACATCAAGGTAGCTATCATAGCACAACTAAAGGTATTCACTAGAAAGAACTTATAGAACTGCTTCTGAAAGTAGCAAGACTTACTGAATAAATGTGTTTGAGGCGAGAAAGGCTATTTTGATGGAGATGAATGGCAATATGTATTTTACTGTAATAAAGTTTTTAAAATGTAAACATTCACCATATTTTTAGATCACACCTCGTCCTAGCCACTCCACTGGATACATTCCAAATGATCCCAAGATAACTTTATGATTATAAAAATTGATACTCACACGACTTACTTCGCACTTTTCCAAAGGGACCCAGTAAGTAAACTGCAACACTGGAGCTGGAATCCAGATAAAGTAGTACAAAGTTCGAAGATCCCTTAATTCAGCCCTTCCACTGGGCTGAAGAGTCACACAAGGGTTTTGTTTCAGTGGCTTATTTGTGTTCTGAGCTATATATTTTTCCCGAGTACACTATAAAGAGATTTTAAAGAGTAATATGGGGATAATGAGAAGCTTTTAATAACTCCTCTCCAGTTTCTCTAGTGCCCATTTGTTATCCTTATTTTTCCCCAAATTGAGTAACCACATGATGCCTGTTTTGGATTCCTTAAATTCTGCCAGAATGTTAAACTGAATCACCATGCGGTTTTTATACAGTAGTCCCAAACATATTCTCATGCCAGTTCTTTTCCATTACTTAGGATCAAGGCCAATGTTTTTCCTTCCCTTTGTGTCCTAAGGAAAATATTTTGACTCATTCTAATAATCTGGTTCTACATAATTTCCCGCTGGAGTCTCCAGCAAGTCTGGGTGGGTAGTTGAGTTCCATCTGTCTACCCCCACTACCTGCATTCAATTTACCTATTTAACAACTAGGTGACTACTCTGTGTTGGTAACTGTGGAAGATGTTTGAAACACAAAGATAAAGATGATGTGCCAGTCATCAAGAAGTCTAACTTCCCATACAGGGTATAAGACTTAAATAATTATGAAAGAATAAATGGTAGCTTTAAAATGTAATAGGCTAAAGAAAGGGAAAAAATAAACTGTAATGGCACTATGAAAGCTTAAGGGAGTCAGAGATTTCCTAAAGGAAGCATCACTTGAAATCAGACATTGAGGGATCAGTTGAAGTGGCTAAGGGGACAAGGATAGAGCATAATTGGCTAAGGCACAGAAGCAAGAAGGAACATCGTAGAGATTAGAGAAGGCAAATAGAGGCTGAGAGTGTAGCTCAGTGGTAGAGCACTTGCCTAGCAAGTGCAAGGTCTTGGGTTCAATCCCTAGCACTACCGAAAAAAAAAAAAGATTGTGGGGTGGTGCACAAAGTAATCACTGACATCACACAACTGCTTCTAACCCTTAAAAGAAATTGCTTGGTAAACATAGTTTAGTACATTAATGCCAATAACTGGAGATTTTATGATGTGGAATTAAGATTTACTCTAAATTGATATGTGTCAACTAATTCCCTGGCATTGTTAACTAATCTCCACTGTTCCTTACTGAGCCTCTCTGAAATGTCCATTATAGTTGGGCACCTGTGATAGGAAAATAACACCATGGATACAAAGTATTAAGGCATCAAAGTATGGTTTGTTGGGAAGGGTACAGAGTCAAGCACTAGAGACAACGGCACTCTGCATATAAGGACACAAGTGAACAACATCAGAAAAGCACGATGTGATGAGGCAGACACCATTTTTCAGAATCAGGTGTTTAATTAAAGACTCAGAAAGATTAATTATCTTATTGATTAAATGCATGCAGAACCTTTTTGAAGCAATGCAGCTGTTTGGTGCCAGAATAAAAGTTGAGGTTATCAAAAAGAGAACTCATTTGAATCCCACATGAAAAAAAGTAATTGCCCTCCATGTGTTGTGGCTGAGCTCATCTCAAATCCCAGAAGCAAGATTCTCCTGGAAACTTCAGCACTATACTTGCATACACAGCATCCCAAATGAGCAAAAGAAACTTTCACTGAATGTTTATTAGTAGATATTTGGGTACAGAAACCTCACTAAGGGTTTTTCTACATGCCATCTCTAAAGTTAAAGAACTGATACTCTCCACAACTTCCTTTATTCATTCTTGGACAAAGGTTAATAATGTAACAATTGTGAGTTTTTACCAGTTGTAAAAGCAAAGTATCCAAATAGGAACATGTATTCCTATTTTCATAGAGAATCTTCATTAATTTGGGATCCTAGCCCAATTTAAACAGCTATCTTCATACATTCTTGCATACTTCCAAAGGAGAGGAAAGCTCACAGACAATTTTTCCCTGAAAATCCTCTAACAACTTCTGCTTTATAGAAGTGAAAGATAACCCCTACTAGACTTTGGCTACCACAGACTGAGGCTGATACATCAAAATATTAGTCTCAATATGGCATTATATTTCTCAGTAGCCAATGAAAATGGAAGCAGTATATATCTTTGTATTTAATATCACACATACTATTGCCCATCCCTAGCTATGTGATCTTGGATAACTAATCACTCTAGACCTCAGTTTTCTTATCACTGAAGTAGGGAGTGGCTCAATGAGTTGCTTTTTAAAACAGGTTATTGAGGCATGGTTTATATATCACAAAATTCACCCATTTTAAGTATACAATTCAAAGATTTTTAGTAGACATACTGAGTCATGCCATCATTGTCATATTGCATTGTTATGACACTTTTATCACCCTAAAAAAATCCCTTGTGCCCATTTGCAATCCACTTCCTTCCCCACCATCAGCTCCCAGGCACCACTAATCTATTTTTTGTCTGGATTTGTCATTTTTGGATATTTCATGTAAATGGAGTCAATACAATATGTGATCTTTTGCACCTAGCTTTTTCCACTTAGAAAATGTTTTTCAAGTTCATACCTGTTGTAACATGTTACCAGCACTTTATTCCTTTTCATTGCAATGTTGTATTCCTTTGTATGGAGATACACTTGTGCATGCGTGTGTGTGTTCATCAGTTGATGAACAATTGACCTATTAGTACTTTTTGGCTAATATGGATAAGGCTCCTATGAACATTCAATGTGTACAAGTGTTTATATGATAAGATTTTATGTCTTTTGTACAGAAACTTGAGTGTAGAATTCTGAGTAAGATGGTAAATTTAGCTGGGCGTGGTGGCTCACGCCTGTAATCCCAGCACTCAGGAGGCTGAGACAGGCGGATCGTTGTGAGTTTGAGACCAGCCTGGGCTACAAAGTGAGCTCAAGGCCAGCCTGAATGGCATAGTGAGACCCTGTCTCAAAAACAGGGCTGGGGATCTAGCTCAGCGGTCTAAGTGCCTGCCCGGTAAGCACAAGGTTGTGAGTTCAATCCCTGGTGCTGCAAAAAAAAAAAAGATGGTAAATTTATGTTTCAGTTTGTAAGAAGCTGCCACACTGTTTTCCAATGTGACTGTACCATGTTACATTCCCACTAATGAAGTTTTGTCTTCTTCATGTCCTCCCCGTTAGTTACTGTCTGCCTTTTTTTATTGCAGCTATTCTGGTGAGTGTGAAGTGGTATCTTATTGTGGTTTTGCTTTGCCTTTTCCTAATGATTAATGATGTTGAACATCTTTTTGTGTGCTTATTAACCATTCATATATCTTTTCTAAGAGGGGGTTGAGGATTAAATGCGACGATAATGTTGTAAAGCACTTAGGAAGCAATTGCTTACTAAATGATAGATATTAAAATTGTTATCATCATTATCCATGGGCTTTGAGATTAAACTTTCCTGAGGTGCAACACTAGCTTTCTTCCTTGCCTTGTTATCCTGAAGTTGTTATGTAATCCCTCTGAATCTGAGAGTTTCATGTATGAAATGGGAAAAATATTATAGTTCCTCAATTCTAAGCACAGTATCTATTGAAAAATCACATTTGAGGAAAAACACAAGGTCTATTTTATACAAAGAGACTGCAAAATTTATCTCAGTTTTAGAAAAAAAATTAATATCCATCTTAGACTTGAAGAAATACAGAAATGTCTACCTTGCAAACTTGCAAGACATAACATGTAAAGGACAACATAAAGGTAACTATAATTACTATTATCAAGTATATTAGTAAAACTACTTAGAGATTTCTCCAACATATATTTTGAAAGATATCAGTAGAGTGACTGCAGGGTTTTTGCTTTGCTGTCACCAGTTCTAAACTCCCTGGAAACTCCATCAAACTTACACTGCTCTGAGTGTCTGGTATAGGCCTTTGTGTGTTCATGGATATGTGTTCAGTAAATATCACTTAAATAATGAAGAAGGCCACTTCTAAGACACTTCTGAAGCTTATCATCCACCAGGTATAGACAATGTTTAGCATACAACTAGTTCTCAACTGATGGCGAATGGGCCAGGCAGACAATTACACTTTGTGTAGACACTGCAGTCTTGAGAACTCATGCCAAGTTTTACACGGAATCATCATCTCTGCACTTACCACTATCAGGATAAAGCTCATACTACCTCCACATTGTAGCATATTTATGAACAATTCAATCTCCAACATCCTTGCACTGACCAGGGCACTGTTGTGTTTTTCAGGGGGTTATGATGGAAACGATGTAGAGTTCATCTGGCTGCGAGGAAATGACTCTGTGCGTGGGCTGGAAAACCTGCGACTTGCTCAGTACACCATTCAACGCTATTTCACCTTAGTCACCAGGTCACAGCAAGAGACAGGTAACTCGTGTGACAAACTGTACAAAGTAAAAGTAACTAAACCAGGGTCAAGAGTCACACTCTGAGTCAGAAATACCTCTTCACTTTACTCCTTTTGAGGTCCAACAGCTCCTCAGTGGGCTGGACTGGAGGGTAGTTCCAGAATCTGCCCTTCTACCTACTCCACACCTAGGACTGAAATGGTCCACCAAAGAGTAGACCTCTGGGACAGCTCGGAAGCCTAGCACTATTTACCTCCAGATAGTAGCTAATGACTATTCAGATTCTGCATCTTCTCTGCACAAAATTTACTCACATTTCTTACTAGCACACTGGCTGTCTGCCACTGTGGAATCAAAATGAGAACAGAGCTCATGGTTGAAGAAGGCAGAAACAATGTCCCACAGGAACATGAACACCTAATTATTGTAAGCTTGGCAGAAGGAATTACCTGTTCACATCATCGACTAGAGTTGGATCTTTTAGTCTTTGGTGGTTTTAGATAAGATACTTTCTAAATGATATGGTTTCATAGATAAGCAATTGGCATTTTCTTCCCATTTCTCATGATAATATTTAAAGAATGCTTATTCTAACCAATATTTTCATCCTGAAAAATTATCATGTACTTTAGTTGATCCTAGATGACATTAAAAGTTGTATACATACCAAGCTCATGAATAAAAATTAGAAACTGAAGGCTATACATTGAAAAAAGATTGGAAGGAAATGTGATTGTTTCTCCTTTTGTTATTTTCCCAAACTTAAGCAATCAGTGTGTATTACTTTTATAATGGACAGGTGAGTGAATACACTTTTTTTTTAAAGTTTGTAAATTGGGCTTATATTGTCATCATTTACCAAATCTGAATTCCCCATTTGAATTTTAAAAAAAAATGGCTCCAGATTTCCAAATTATGTGATCGTAGATAGCACATACTTTAGATACAAAAGAGTCATTATTTAATCAAATATTGGTTCTGTTTTATACAAAATTAACTTTTTGTTTTTCATATGTTTTTTGTTTGTTTATTTTTTGAGACAGGACTCACTAGGTAGTTCAGGCTGGTTTTGAACTCACTATGTAGCCCAAGGCTGGCCTTGAACTCACAACGATCCTCCTGCCTCAGCATGCCAGGTGCTAGGATTACAGGCATGAGCCACCACACCTGACTCAAAATTGACTTTCAAAATCAAAGGAATAAAACAGAGAGTATAGACCAGTAGAGCATCTCTGGACCAAAGAATAAAAGTTACGGTTTTTAGTCTTGCTTGTAACATCAACTACAGGCCTTTATTCAAGTCACTAAAAACTCTCTGTGCCTCCATTTCTTCACCAATAAAGTGAAATAATAAGTGATCTCTGCAGAGTCCCATCAAGCCCTGAAATTACATACTTTTATTTTATATTTCTTCAGTGATGTTTTTTTCTGTAGATATTTAATGATATCATAGCTTCATCTACTCTCCTCTTTCTCCACTCCTCTCTCCTGAGCCAGGGTTCTGTTCCCAGAGGATAACCCTTTCACCATTCCACCCAGCTGACAATGGCCATTACTACTCTGTCTGCTCCCAGCTCACCTCCCACTTAAAGAAACACTGTGGGACCAGAGCTTGGTACTTGAACCCGTAGCACATGTTTTGTGCTACAGTAGCCTATTTGTCATGCAGAATTATACTACCAATAGGTCTCTATTGCTTATATTATCTACATCCAGGATATATTGGTAGTTCCTAAGGATGGTCCTGAAGTACCATAAAATCCAGTATACCTCTGAAATCATCAAAAAATTAAATTATATTTAATATGTCTATGAGGTCCATTCCATAGTAATCTTGAAAAATGAAGAGCGTCGGGTAATCTTCATTAAATAGATATTTATTACACAATTACTTTGTGAGTGCAGAACTGTAAAATGCAGGGCTTGCCCCTACGGGAGAGACCCATTGTCTAGTGAGGTAGGTATCAAGGAAATCCATGGATTGCAAGGCTGTAGGAAGCTTCTGATAGAGAAAAGCATAAAAAAGAACACAGATGAAGGGCAGCACCCTGTAAATCCCATTCCATACAACAGCAAGGTCATTTGTGGACACATAATGACAGTTCCTATTTAACTACATTTGGGGGGAATAACAGGGCTTAATATGAATGTAGTACAGTTAAGCATCCCATAAGGAAACTACTTTGCCACTGTGTGAACAGACATGATTTCATATTGCTTGTGTGCCCTATCAGGAAATTATACACGATTGGTCTTGCAATTTGAGCTTCGAAGGAATGTCCTGTATTTCATTTTGGAAACCTATGTTCCTTCCACTTTCCTGGTGGTGTTATCCTGGATTTCATTTTGGATCTCCCTTGATTCAGTTCCTGCAAGAACCTGCATTGGTAAGCAGCTCAAATATGTGATTTCTAAAATCTGGGTTAGCAGGTACTTACTTTTTTTTTTTTTCTTTACACCATTATTTTTGTTGATACTAACAGGAGGGTTTCAAAAGTTAGTTTCTTGAGAGATTCTTTTACAGAGAAAGAAAGAGATACTACTTTAGGAGTAATGCATTTTAAAACTTGTTTTACTGTGGCACATAAAGGAGAATTTGTGAGTGTATGGTCCCTTGTCTGTTGTTTCCTCTCTTGACTTTTCCTCTCTAAGGAGAAGATAGAAAGTGAAACATTTAGAAAACTACATCACTCATAACTATACAAGTCAGCAAATCAATCCTGTTCCATAAGGACATTGATTTTTCAAAATGAGACATTTTCTATCTGAGTCCTGTCCCTTGTCAGCTTCTGAACAGAGACACTTTGCCAGGTAATAGAAGAGGGTTAACTGGCCACCAGTAAGCGAATGTTTCCTGACTGTCTCCCCAGGAGTGACCACTGTGTTATCAATGACTACACTGATGATTGGGTCCCGTACATCGCTTCCCAACACCAACTGCTTCATAAAGGCCATTGACGTGTACCTGGGGATCTGCTTTAGCTTCGTGTTTGGGGCCTTACTGGAATACGCAGTTGCTCACTACAGCTCCTTACAGCAGATGGCAGCCAAAGATAGGGTAAGAAGCTTTAGGACCCAGTCTCTCATCCATCACTTGTGCTAAGTGCTGAACATAGTTGCTGTCCCCCCAGTGATTCACTTCGGTCCGGTGAGTCTCATCTTTGTTCAGGAGGGCACAGCTGGAAGCATGGTGCCCTTTGAAAAAGGTCATTTTTTCCACCAAATACAATGAAAATTAATACATTTAATTTTTTGGCAGAAAATAACTGTTACATAAAGTTACAACCACAAGAATAAGTGTCCATGCAAAATCCAACATCAAATCAAACACGATCAGCTGTTTATAAGTCTCAGATTAATTCATAATTCCCATTTAATTCTTTTGTTATAGTCTTTTATTCTTAGTAGTGATTCATCAAAAACTGTATGAAGAAAATCAAATTGTGTGAAGTTTCTCAGCTAGCACATTTCTTTGCTTGTTGGGAGAGACTTATTATTTAAGAATGAAGCATCATGGTCCAGCTCTCTGAACAAAACAATAGTTATTATCTATTGAGCTTTTACATGCACCAAACACAGTAACAAGCCTTTTACAAATATATTCATTTTAAATGCTCTTAACAGCCCAGTGAGGTATTTCAATTTTCACAGTTGTATTTTCACAGTAGAATTTGAGGAACAAGAGGGTAAGTATTCTAGAGACACATATATTAAGAGATAGTGCTAGACTTCCAACCTAAAACTTCTTGGCTCCAAACCCTGACACTTTATTCCTTCTTACAGGGACCAATGGGCCATCCTCTTAACCCATACTCTTTATGGCTCTGTGGAACCCGGGGGTTATTTGGAAACCAAATTCGATCAATATCGGCATGCTAAAGCTCAAGCTAACAAGCAAGAAAATGATAGGGAGCCAGTGCAGAATAGATGCCCAGTTTTAGCAATGTGCTAGGACTATACTGGGTCTAATAGCAAGGAAATGAGAAATCAGAATGTCCCAAAAAAGTTGTTTTTGCCCTTGAGTTTGGCTGTTGTGAACAGCGTTTCACACAGTCTTATTACCCAAGCACCAAAAACATATGAACATGTGTACCAGCCAAAGAAGAAAATGTATTTTATTTACTCCCCATAGGCTGTCTTTGGGAGAGGGAAAAAGTTTAAGTACACCCCAAATCTATATTTGCTAGATTGGCAATAGGGGCGTTAGAGAACTACCAAGATACTCTGCTGAAGACTCCAAGAAGCCCTTAACTTTCTGGGTGTAGAATAGTTGGTGGACTGTGGAGTACTTGCTGTATCCTAAATACCTACCAATATCTGTTTTGGCCTACCCAACAACCGAATGAAATGGGTACAGTTATTTTCCTCATTTTACTATTAAGAAATCTGCCATTCAGAAAAGTGAAGTAATTCATCCAACACCCCATTCCTAATAAATAACCTGGCCAGAAATCCAAACCACATTCTTTCCAAGCTTATCACACTTTCCGCATTCTGTGTCAACTCCACTATGCTGGAGAATGGCAACTCCCTAGAATTCCAGTGGACATCCCTATGCCTATCTGTAGGGCAAAGACCTCAAGACACAGCTAATTTCTATTCTCTCTCATAATTAGTTGCTCCCCTCTCTCTGGAACAGAACAGAATGTCACCAAATACCTACTAGATGCTCTATATAATTTATACCACTTACTTTTTCCATCAGTCTCATAAAGTAGGTATGAATATCAACACCATTTTACAGGCAAGGAAATCAAATGTTAAAAGGATTAAGGTGACTTGATTGTCACAAAAGTGAGACCAGGTGGGATTAAAGCCCACTTTGTGACCTGAGCATTTGCTATTTAGCACACTGTTCTGTATATCTTGAGAAGGCGGTGGTTATTCTCTCCATCATGCATGCTGAGGCCTTACAGATACAAACAGGATAACAGAACTCCAAGTCTGGTTGACTAGGCTGTTCTTGAGATTCTCAGGGTCACCCTTTATTAAACCTAGTTATTCAATATTTAGGCCTCTAAACTTTTCATTAGTTCATTACATACTTCTTTTGCCAACTCAAGTCTTCCAAGCTAATTGCTTTGTCTTTGAACTAGGAGAAAGCAAAAGAAGCTGAAGAAGTCAATATTACTAACATCATCAACAGCTCCATTTCCAGCTTTAAACGGAAGATCAGCTTTGCCACCATTGAAATTTCTGGTGATAACGTTGACTATAGCAACTTGACAATGAAAACCAGTGACAAGTTCAAGCTTGTCTTCAGAGAAAAGATGAGCAGGATTGTTGATTACTTCACGATTCAAAACCCCAGCAATGTTGATCGATACTCTAAACTCCTGTTTCCTTTGATTTTTATGTTAGCCAATGTATTTTACTGGGCATACTACATGTATTTTTGAAGTGATGTTGGAATTTGCATTACATAGATCTTCAGCACAACAACATAATGATGTAAATTGTACTTTAGGTCAAGTGTACACTACAACTCAATGGTGCTACAAGTGGTTAAAATAATATCTAAGCATTTTTCCACAAAGAATGAACTTGCTACCATTAGAAATTCTAAGTTGTGTAGAAGTCCTAGAATTACAGAGTTTTGTCATGGAAGAATCAGACCAATCATCTTTCACCTTTATGAAGGATACCCTCTATGAATCCCAGGGCTACAAACCTATCCAGAGGTGACTGTTTGCTCAGTGGATTCGAGGTCTGAATGTACCTCACATAAAAAATGAGAAGGAGAACACTATCTCTACTGAGTACTCTTCAAGTGTTAGGGGCTATTTCTAAATCATACATGAGCCATTCAAAGTAGTCATACAAACTTTTTACTGAAATTCTGCAGTGCTTATAAAAATCACTATTGTCTGTGCAGGGAGCAACTTTTTTTAGTGTTTGTTTTTAATTAAAATGGGATGTGTGTTTGTGTCAATTCACTGATACTCAGTTCAATACCACAATGAGTTTTTAATAAGAAACATTATTTAATACCACAGCCAAATTGTCCTCAAGTTCCTATCAGTCCTACCATTAAAAAATCAAATGTGAATAAATAAAAGGTTAGTGGACCAATAATCATTTTAAAATATGAATCCCTTGTTTCTAATAGATAATAGATTCCCAAAATTGGAAGAACTCTGGGGCTTTATTTCTCTTTGCTATTACGTGTACATTAATAGTAAACAATGCAAAATCCTTTTTCTCACAGCAGGAATGGAAATGGAATGAAAAATCAGTTATTCTAAGAGTCTTAATATAGACTATTGCCATGAAGACTTACAGGATCACATTCATGTTCTAACTACATTTACTCACATACAGGTGAGGAACTAAGTACCAGGTGGACACAGTCAGACAGTCTTGTGTTATTCTGCCATTTCTGATATTCTAACACAGAGAAATGTTTTGCCAGAAGCAAATTCCCTGCATTCTCCCAAGAGGAGGTTTAACACTGTGCCCTAATGACCAAGAATGACGCTTATTAGAGAATGAGCTGCAGTTCCCAGGTAAAAGTGGCTTAACTCAAGTACATTTGGCCTTGCTCAGATGCTCAGTCCTTCTAACTGGACTACTTTGAGTGGCTCATCTTGCACGAGTCTACTGGCAATGAGCCCTAGTGCTCTGAATAACAGTGGGACATACTGCAGACCCTATTCACAGGTTGCTCATGAGCTGCCTTCTGTAAGTCCAGCAGTCTCACCCTACTACAAGTTTGTCTCTTCCTCTGCTTCATGGCCAACCTCAGCCAAAAGCCCTAATGTGGTAATCGGCGAGTGTTCATGGAAAAGTTTCCATTTCAGCCTCAATGATTTTAAAGGATCTCACTGTCTTCAATTCTTTGTTTCTTTTCTAATAAATGCCCAGGTTTACCCTTCCTTTCAGAAGTAAGTCATGGCTTTAAAGATCATTTATTTTCCTTAACTTCCTGTATCCTTAGGTCCTCATCCTTTTTGCCATTATATATATCACAATTCATTTTCTATGGGTTTGATCACTTGACCTTTTAACACAATGTTTCTAATGGGAAGTGGGATTAAAAGAGGTGGAATGCAGTTGAATGGTTCAATTATATTTGTGATTTTCTTTTGAAAAGTTT
The DNA here is from genome assembly GCA_004365215.1 of Cuniculus paca. Classification (NCBI taxonomy): domain Eukaryota; kingdom Metazoa; phylum Chordata; class Mammalia; order Rodentia; family Cuniculidae; genus Cuniculus; species Cuniculus paca. Next base: position 10,087 of record RJWT010004296.1, on the reverse strand, counting down.
AAAAAATATGTATGCTATGAAGCCTCATTTAAACTATTATATAAGGATAACTATAAAGTTATAAAACTGTGAAATAAATACACCTTATTAGCTATTCATTATATCAAGTGATCATCTATGTAACATGTATAATAATGTCCCAATAGAAAAGTATACATTATGTGCAAACTTCTCCATCCTCATGTGCTTTCATCCCAAACAGCACACTTACATACACACATACACACACACACACACACACACACACACACACTCACTTATTCACTCTTGTTTCCTACATAGGAAATAGTAAATGCAGAAGACACAGGTGATGTTTTTCTTTGATATCTCTGCACTGCCTTGCAGTTAAACAACTGGGCCTGGTAATGTCAAAAAATATAACAGATTCTTTTCTAAGCCTTCTGTATTATTATGGAATTCCTTTTTGCTTTTAGTGAATGATAGTGTTATAGAATATGCTATGAGGGAAAACAACCTTTAGACTTTTTTGTCTCTGCCTTTTACACAGGCTACTACAACATTAGAGTTCTCGGTCAAAATTTCTAATATTCTAGATTTGTCCCACATATCCTACCTATCCAGAACAGTCCCAGGACTCACTTAATCAAAATATAACCCATTGAATTTTCCAAGGACACAAAACTAGGTGGGGGTCAAGAATACTCTAACTCATGGAAATAAAAGTTTTAATTATCTTGGTATTCAGAATAAGTAATAGTCTCAATATAGAGAATTACACACATATTCAACAAGTAAATAACTAAATTTTCATTTCAAATGAAAGAGAGGGGAAAATGAGCATAGTAAAAAGGAGCTTGAGATTATAGTTGACTGTAGCTGAAAATGAGTAGGCAATGCAGGAAAATTCCATAGAAGAAGGGTACTGTATGGGCTTTCATTGCCAGGCAAGTATATTGACAAATATAGTGAAGTGTATATGGGGATTTCAACATTCAGGATCAAAACATGGTCCTTCCTCAATGTTGTATATTACTGTTACACACATAGAGCCATTCTTCTCACCTGCTGGTCCACAGTGAATCTTTGTCTCTCCTTGGATACATTTATGATCAAAGATCTTTGTTTTTTAAAACATACATTTTTAAAATTTACTCAACATATAGAGAATTACACTCCAATACATTATCAATGTGATTTATATCATATCAATGACTTAACAAGAAATATCAAATTAAATTCTTGTTTTATCTACTTTATTTTAAAATACAGTTAGAATATACAATTTGCAATTTTAAAATATACAATTATGTATAATTTAGTTTTTTGTAAGGAGTTTAGATATATAATATATTTGGACTGAAAAATCATTAAGACCAATTTTGGCTTTTACTTTTAAGAAGGATATACAGAAAAAGGAAAAGAGAGAAAAATGACAGAGGTGATTAAAACAAAAGATATCTCCAATAAGAAGGAAGTTTTGCACTTGGAAAAGGAGGGCTAAGAAATAATGACCATCCTTACTAGGTTCAAGAAAGATTTTGCACAAGGGACATGCTGTTTCACTATTCATCTATAAGCCTGAAGCAGTGAACTCAGTAAATGTAAATAGACATAAACGAACTTGGGAAAAAGTCTAATTATTTAGAAAAAAGAAGACATACAAGTTGAATAAAGAAATATTCAGATCCTCCATCTGGAAATTTCCCATTGTAATCTCTTCCTTCTGGTTTTGCCATCATTTGCCTAAAAGCAGATGGCTCTATTCTAGCAGGTAAACTTGGGAGGTTGTAAATGCAAAGAGATGCCTCTGGATGCAAAAAAGTTAAAGTACTATAAAAGTATTCCCAACATATAAATGAGTGTTTAAGAATATTCCCAGTGATATAAGAAGTTTAGCTTCAAAATGACAATTTCTTCTCAAGACTTGAAACAGAATCAAGTCATCCACAGTTTTCAGTGATTTGGATGTGCTACAGGCCTTAACGATCTAGATTCATTACTTTTAATCATACCTTTTCAAAAGTTAGAGAAAAACAAATTTAATTTGGAAAGCTGGAAAAGGAAACAGAATATTAAAAGTAAATTAATAATTACATGTTTTTCAGTATCTCTGTGGTGCTTGAGGACACAGGAATTTGCAATCAAGCCACTTCTTCACTAGGTGAAAACTAGCACCAATTAGCAAAAGGCTTTGGAGAGCTGAGTGGTCCATATCCATTATTCACGGCATGCTTTTATTTAGATAAGGCTAGGTGAATTTTATTGTTAAGGTCAGGAACTAGGATTCTGCATTTCATCACCCAAATCTCCATATTCATCCAGTAATTTCTCTTTCTGTAGTTAACATACTTTAAAGCTTAAAAAAGAGGTTATATAAACATTAGTGTAGGAAAAATAGACAATATCACAGATTGGAAGTTGCTATCCTCAGTCATAGTATAAGTTGGCCTCTGGCTGGCATCAGAGAACTTGGATTTTGGAAAGGTTCCCATCATTCCCTAAGTAATAGAGTGGCTTAATGTGCCTAAATTATTTGAACAAATAAGGTGATTTTTGTTAAACACTAGATTTCCTTGTAGAGTCTGGACTTTTGGTACTTTGTACATAGAGAGTACCTATACGACTATTTCTCAATAAATTCTTTAGCACTGAGTTCTAGTGAGCTTCTTGGCAGACATCAACCCATACATGTTGTCATGTGCTGGAGAAATTAAGCACATCCTGGGTGACTGCAGGGAGAAGACTCTTGGACTCTCATGTTCTGTTTCCTCTGAACTTCACCCCTTTTCCTTTTCGTTTTTCTGATTTTGTCGTGGATTTTTTTTTTTTTTTTTTGGCACTGGGGATCGAACTCACAGCCTCACACTTGCCAGGCAGGTGCTTAGGCTGCTGAGCTAAATCCCCAGCCCTTGTTGTGGATTCTTTTGCTGTAATAAATTACAGCCACAAGGGCCGGGGATCTAGCTCAGTGGTCTAAGTTCCTGTCTGGCAAGCGCAAGGTCGTGAGTTCAATCCCTGGTGCCGCAAAAAAAAAAAAAGTCTTATAAATCACAGCCATAGCTACAACTATGCACTACGTCCTGTGAATCCACTTAGCAAATCATCCAGCACTGGGGTTGTCTTGAGGACTTGGACGCACATGCTCTGGAGTAGTGGTTCCCAAACCTGGCTGATCATCACACTCATATACATTTTTAGAACAACAGACCTCGGAATTTCACCTCAGACGATGGATTCAAGATTATATTTTTCAAAGTTTTTCAGATGTTTCTGGAGGAAAGCCAGCTGGGAAGACAGATGCCAAATACCTTGGTACAAAACTAAACAGCTGCATAAAATAATATTTTCAGAGGGAAGAGGTAGTATTGTGTGTCTATTACATGGAAGAGTCCAACTGAATATGGTAACCGAATATGAATAATGTATAAAGCAGGCAAAACACAAAATTTTTCCTTGTCGCATTGAATCTTTTACGTTAGTGCCAAGAAGGAACAAAAAAATGTCCATTTCCGATATGACTGAATCATAACAAAAAAGCATCCAATGATAAATGTGAGGTTTAGGAGGGAAGCACGGGGTACTGCTGTTCTTCTCTGCAACTTCCAGTGTTTGACACATTAAACCTTAACAGTCAGCCAAGTGAACTAAAAACTACTCCAGGTAAGCAAAATACTAAACTCCATGCATCAAGCGTTTGGCTTAAACATGCCTCATAGGTAACTCTGAAGGTCAAGTGTGACTCCAAAGGTTCATTAAGAATGCTCACAGGAGAGAAAGGAGAGGAGTTGGCTGAGAAATGACATCACCAAAGCTGTGACATAAAAGGGAATCTCTAAATTTATACTCCTTTCTTGTTCATAAGGCTTCTTTCAGTCTGACCCACCAACTTATTCTGCATCTGCACCACAGGCAAAAACCTTTTGAATCTGATTTATATTATGCATATTGCCTTGTGGATTAAGACACTTGTTTCATTTTCAAATATTAGAAAAAATCTTGGAGCTGGCTTTTTAGGGTGAACACTTCTTATGGACATACTGAACAATCAGAAAACATGGATATAGCCTCACAAAAAAACAGAAATGTGGCGTGACGGATGAATAAAGAGTTGGTTTCTAAAAGAGATTTCTCTTTAGAGGAAGTAGGTAAATATGTCCCTGATGGATTTTGCTTTTCAATAACAAGTTATTGAACCAATTCACCAAAATATATCTTGAAGAATCAAAAAGCCCTCATTCATAAATCAAATCGTGTCTATGGAACAAAACAAAGGAAATGGGAAAGGATGACAGTAGAAAGTGATAACCACAAATATCACCAATAAAAGTTAGACTCATATGCTGTGGCATTTAAAGCCACAAACCTTAGAATGTAATAATAAAGTGAATTTTCAGAATGTAAAGAAGTCCCAAGAGAAATTATCCATTTAAAAGAATATGAGATGTACCTTTTCTGGGTTTGTGTATTGCTTACATCCTAACAAAACATTCTAATCCATTTCACAGTGGGATTCAAAGGCAAATTCTCAACAAGGGAAATAGAACTTTGTTTTTTATCTACTCCTGTAGTAATTTAATATAATTTATCAAGTTATTTTTTTCATAAAGAATCCAGTTGCATACCCTTTCACACTCATCCCAAAAGACTAATCCAGTTTAATTTAGTGTAGGAGTTCAGAAATGAGAGTCAAGAGACCTAGATTCTGCCATTAACTTAATCTCCATTTGCCTAAGTTTCCTAATATGTCAAGTGGAACAAAAATATTTACCCTTTCTCTCTCACAGGCTTGTGATCAGGTTAAAAATTAGATTATAAATATGAAAGAATTTTGGAAACATGTTTTGTAAGTCACACAAATGTGTCCTAGTTAATTGGATATATGATTATGTACACATTGCATACCCCTAGAAAATTACATAGAATTGGAAGGCAGCTGGTACAACATTAAATCCAAACAGATTATGTAACATACTGGTAGGTAAGTCAGGGACATCACAACATCTGTCCAAGATCAAGTACAGTACACAGGCAGGACTAGGAGCTGGTATACTTCTCACTGATCACATTACCTGCTCAAGCACTTCTGTGCATCTACTTTATATTCTGTCGAGGCAGGAGCAGCTGCTACATGAATACACCATCTCAGTATAACAAAAAGCCACATCCTCATCAAGATATAATGGTATATCTGTGGCATATGTCTCAACAATCTCTCTCAATCTTCCAGCACTGCTTTACTCCAAAAATTCAATTCAGAGATACTCTTCATATCTTTGCTGCCAAAATGGGACCATTCTTCCCCAAAAAAGACTTTGAAAGACAATGTTTTATCCCAAACAACCCAGTTTTTAACTCTTTAATTTCTAAAAGTCCTTGTAGAGGAAGTCATGAAAGCTGGCATCGTACACACACACAATCTTTTAAAATCATGGTGCAAGAACACAGTTAGTGAGAACATCCTATTTCATTTCTGCAAAGGCAAAAGTCCTCAGAACATGATCCCAGCACTACACAAGTGATTGTTTTAAAAATGTATTTATATGTACACACAATGCCTTCTATGGCGATGAATTGTCTGCATTTTTAAAGGTAAGTTGTATGTCCTGACACGGCACATGGTGGTGAAAGTATTTCAAATTGCCTCCTATTTGCGTACTATATTAACCAAGAGAGTACATAAAGGACAATAAAGTTATATCTTTATCAGAAAAGCATACAGTGCTTTGGTAAGCACTATGCTATCATCCACTGTTGTCTGCTCAAAGTTTTATAATGTTTTCCAAATAGAACCTAGGCATAAAATAACTTTTATGCAGTTTGCAGGAGTAAAATATTAAGAATAATCACCACATTACAGTCCAACATTGGTTTTCTCATTTTGCTTCTTTCCAGATGTTTTAGACACATTTGATGTTATGGGTCACATAAAGGAAATGGAGTCCATGGTGCATAAATGCTAGTCAATAGCTACAATTTATTAAGTGCCAACCACATGCTAAGTACCTCATCCGCTCTATCTCTGGTCCTGACTATAATCCCATAAGGCAAATATTATTAACTATTTTGTAAATGAGGAAACAGTGACTTACTGAGATTAACTGGCCGGTTCACTGTTTTACAGTTGGGAAGTGGCAGAGCCAGGATTTGAACATAGGTGTACTGAACTTCAGGATCCATTCTCATCCATAACACCATTCTACCTCATTCTTCTTTTATATATAATTTACATTTATAATAAATTGCCTGAATCATTAATTATGTATTGTTATTTAATTATGTATTGTTATTTCAGCATACCTTTTTTTTTAGGTTTTCAAAACAAGATGATAGTAATTTAACAATGGTTGTTATACCACATTTCATTATCTTCAAAATAGTTGCTCAGATTATCAGAAACAGGAATAAAACAACACAGTAAAATGAAACAAGACATTGGATTTCAAAAACAAGACAGAGGGCCAGGGATTTAGCTCAGCGGCATAAGCGCCTGCCTGGCAAGCGCAAGGTCACGAGTTGTATCCCTGGTACCAAGAAAAAAAAAAAAAAAAAAACAGGCAGAAGGAAATCTCCCACAGTTGCCACAATGTACATTGCCCTCCTCCAAACAGATGCCCAGACCACCAGCTCCAGGTCTGCAAAGTCAATCAAACAACACAAGCATCAAGCTATTCCTCTCACCTGAGTTGCTGTCTTACCCTGAGTTCTCTGAATCAGCCAGTTGCCCAGGGAGGGTGAGGGGGGTGGGGGTGGGGCTGCTCTTCAGGTCTCCCAACCCGCCCAGGGGCTGGTTCACTGGAGGGCGTGTTTTGTCCTCTTGTTGAGTAATCTCCGCCCCCCATCTCCATGGTGGGGCCGGTTCACGGGAAGGCATGTTTTGTCCTCCTGTTGAGTAGTCTCTCTGTACTGTTAGAAGTCTCTAGTACCTGGACCTACCACAGACAACAATATTAAAGAAGAGCAAAAAATAATGAGAACATTCCTCTTTCAACTTCCTACCTTAGAAATGTCCACTGGACTTTCCATCTTCAAAGTCAGTAACTTACAGATTTGATTAAAAGAAGCAAGCTGACTCTGTGAGGAATTCAAGGAATGTACTAGAGAGATGAGGCACTGTAGCATGGAGCTGAGTCCACTTGGCTTGAAGCCTAGGCTCTGTCTATTGCCATTAATTGTGTGACCAGATTTAACCTCTTTGAACCTTGTTTCCTTCACTGTAAAACAGGAAAAACATCCTTGGGAGCTTCAGTGATGTAATATGTGCAGTGCACACAATAGTGCAAAGTGTGCAGAACACCTGACTGTTCCAAGCATATTGTTGCTCAATAAATGTTAGCTCTTTTTTATTGGAAGTTTTGCTGTGAGGTTGCTGTATAAAAATAAAAGACACATTATCAGTAAAACAGAACAAAACTCACAGTTTCTGGTTTAACTGGTTTCTGTTGGCACCTAATAGGTCTACATCTCTTGATTTAAGAGACCCTTAAAAACAAACAGTGAATATCAAGCACTGGGGTTATATTTTCAAAAACAGATGCTCTTCTTTTATTGAGCTTAGTTAACACATGTTTTGGTTACTTTTTTCCGTTGCTGAGACAAACACATGACACCAAAGTGAAGCAAGGAAAGGTTTATTTAGCTCACAGTTTCTGGAGATTTCAGTCCATAATCAGCTGGGTCCAAGGCAGGTTGGCATGGCACAGGGACAGCACTGCAAGGCAGCAGCTAGAACAAAAGAGCAAAAGCCTCTTCTCCTCCCTTAAATTGTACACTGCTCCCCCTCCTTCAGGGTGGGTGTAACACTCAACAAAACCCTTTTGCACAGGATGAGGATATTTACAAAGTAAGAACCCTGGCTCTCTGCTGAGTCTCTCAGTTAAACTTCTAAACTTCTCAAGTTGACACAATGTATTAACCATAAGAACACAAAAGGCTAGTCAGGCAGCCAAAATAAAGCCTATTTGGTTTCTGCTGCCAGTTTAGTTTGGAAATTAGTGCTACTAAGAGTATGAAGATTTACTAAGATTTCTAATTAATATGTTAGCCTACAAACTGCACATTCCACACTTTCTTACTTTTACATAATAAAATTTTAACCCTCATTTATACCATTCAAGTCTTCTGTTTTAAAAAATTCCAAAAGGATTGCCAAAAATAAAATAATACCCTGGCTACATGAGTATAGCAGAAGTGAGAAGCACTTCTGGGTGGGTCATCTACCATAGGAAATTCTAACAGAACTTCAATTGTTCTGCTTTTGATTTAGTCCTAGAGAAAAATGCAGGTGGACTGTCTTGATTACTTTTTTCTCATTGTTAAGACAAAATACCTCATGCCCAAAATCAGGGAAGCAAAGGTTTATTTAGCTTAGTTTTTGGAGGTTTCAGTCCATACTCAGCTGGCTTCAAAGCAGGGTGGCATGGCTGAGGGGCAGCTGTTCATGACAAGAGCAAAAGGGGTAAAAAGGGGGAAAAGCACGCCTCCTTTCTTCCCTTATATTGTATGCTGGTTACTCACTCCTGGGTAGGTACGGCACTCACACCGCTAATGCCAGCGCTAGACAACAAACCAATCACGAACGCTAGATTCACCTGCCTCCATGATGGCATGAGGCTTGAGGGGGGATATTTAAACAAACCACAATATGGGCTAACTTTCTAAAGAAAGGAGGCTTGTTGTTTCACAGTTTTGGACACAGAAAGTCCAAATAGCATGGCTCTGGCAAGGGTATCCAGTGGCTGTATTACAATCATGGTGTGTGGAATGGTAGGAGCACATGTAAGAAGATAAGATTGCATCAAAAAACAGGAAGCAAGAGTGATTTCAGGAGTTGGGCTCACTCTTACAGCTTGTGGGAGCACAGAAGTTTCATGAGAGCTACTTTAATCCCTTCCAAGGCAACTTCTTCAATTAACCAAAGGATCTCACACTAGGAAATTAGTGCTACTAAGAGTATGAAGATTTACTAGCATTTCTACTTTTCAAATATCCCACCTTCCAACACTGCCACACTGAGAACCAAGCCTCCACACACAATCTTTTGGGAGACATACTTAACCTGTACACAAACCATAGCACAACTTTAAAACATTGACCTCAAGATAAATGAAGAATGGCAGACATTTGGGAAGGAGAATGAGGCTATTGACTTTTAGGCACCCAACATAGTTTTGCATTAAAAGTTAAAAACCGACAGTTTCAGATAAGCCAAACTAAACCAAGTTTTTATGAGAGTTTTCACTAAATATCACCCACAGAGGGGAGTCCTAAAAGAGTTGTTTTTAGGCTGAATTTTCCCTTCCCAGGGAAGCCTTTTTTTCTTTCATCTCTTAACAGTTCAAGTTTTGGTGTGTCATAGACTATAGCAATGAATGCATGAGTAAATTATTTTAGAGACCCTCATATAGATTTTGGAACATGCCGAGTTAGATTCTTTGGCAGAAACATCAACAAACAGAATTTGAGTACAAAGACTTTTTGAAATCAGGATAATTGAAAAAATGCTGCCTATAATAAGAAAGTAACCAGTTTTTCTTAAAATATAATTAATAAGACAAAAAGTACATGAAAAATAAAAGATTTACTATTTTAATTTTTAAATCCCATAATACACACTGTAGCATGATATGACAAGAGTTTACAGGTGAAATTTGATGCCACTTATAGAAGAATCTAGGTCAAGACAAGAGAGAACTCCACACTTAGTGGTTTGTGCTTTGAAAAGAAATACCAAATATCATGATGATGTGCACAGTTATACATCAAAGTTCCAACCACCACCACCACAATGACTTAACTAGGTGCATTAGTTTGCAAGAGCTGCCATAACAAAGACTGCGTGACTGAAACAATGGAAACACATTGTCTCACAATTCTAAAAGCTAAAAAGTCCAAGATCAAGGGGTTGGCAAGACTAGTTTCTTCTGAGACATCCCTCCTTTACTTTCAGATGGCTCCTATCCCTATGTCTTCATATGATCTTCTCTGTGTTTCCATCTGTGTCCCAATTACCTCTTTTGATAAGGACACCAGTGACATTGGACAAAGGCTCACTGCAACAATCTACTTTTTTTTTTATTTTGAAAAGAATACAACCAAACAAAACAAAATAGAGTAAAGTCAATCAAAA
>RJWT010004295.1:0-33764 GCA_004365215.1 Cuniculus paca | reverse complement strand
TAATACACAAATGAACTCATTTTTATCATTTTAATACCTCATGGGAGACTAATGAATAAATTCTAAACTTATTTGTTAAAGCAGAAAATATTTTGAGTAATGTTGCTCATGATATGTGTCAAAAAATAAAATCTCAACATGATTCTAAAAATCAAATTGATTTTTATTAGTGATTTATGAATCAAGCAGCATCCCATCTAAAATTAGAAAAGTACTCTGTTGGGCATGACAGAACAGTTTTTGGAAAGTGCCTTGAGCTAGAATAAAAACGCAGCACGATACATAATTAAAAAAACGGATTGGTTAGCATCGGCTTACTTCAAGCTACTTTTCTCATAAGGATTAAAGCAGAAGGAATTTCCTTATCATGCCAGCTCAAGTTGCCCTAGCCCTATTTAATTGGTTGCTGCATAGCTCTTTTTTTTGGGCATGATCTATATGGGGATTTCCTTGTTTCCTTAAAGTATCAGTGTGATTCCATGGCACTTAGCATGAGTGACTCCATTTTGGTTTGTTTTTGTGAGAGTCTAGGGCAGCACCTCAGTCCAAAACCATGCCCTCCCATAAATTTCACTTAACACTTGGCTGCAACAACAAGCCTACATTCTAAAGGAAAAAAATAATAATCATAAGCACTTCTACTAAAACTGAACATGGAACCAAGACATACAAAGTGAGCCCCAAACATAGCGAGCAGAGAAGTAAGTGGCTGAAGGAAAGTACAGCCTAGGGCACCTACAGGTGACATTTTAATCTGAAATCCAGAGTCACTTCTACCTTATGACCGAGTGCTTACTGTCAGTTAATGGAGCCTACTGAGAAGGCCTTGGAGGACCTGGATGGCTTGCTCTCAATACTAGAAGACTACTGTGAAACAGGGAAATTTTGGGCGCCAAAGGGAGACCTGAAAATAGCAAAAAAGAAATTCTGATGCTATTACTTTAAAGCTACCCAGGAAAATAGTGAGTTCCCTTTAAAAATAGGAATTCCATTCAGTGGAAAGGCCCAACAGCTGTCTTATCACTTCTCAGGTATACTGTGTGGATATCTGCATCAAATAGGAAGATTCCAGGGTTTCTTTTATAACTGTGAATGTATCTCTTTCCCTACCCTGCTCTCACCTCCAATTTGATTAATTCAAACTTTCTATTTCTGACTAGCCCTTTCAGTGCAAATGAGCCTCAAATGCTACTGTGTCTCAGGGCTCTGAATCTTGCTTGATTTTCTTCTTCCCAAACTTTGCTGAGAGAATCTCTGTTTTAAAGCCTTCACTTTAGATCCAAACATTTAAGCACTGCCAAGTTCATATTTGTAGTACAGACTTCTGGGGCTCTTGGATTGTGGGTCCAAACTCCTCCAGAATCTTTCCATTTTCAGGTTAGAAGCTTTCAAGCTGTCCAAACCTGAACTCATTTTCTCCTTCAGATGTCTACCTCCCATCTGAAATGCAATTCTCCTTGTGAGGTTCTGTGTCTAGACGGTCCAGAATCACAAGGAACACCCTTGCACACATCTAACACCTCAGCCTGAAGGCCCTGCCTCACAACTGCGACTTATTTCTCCCAATTCCCATGTTTTGTTTTGATCCTCATCACATCCTGCAGGTACTGATGCCTAAACGTTTTCACCTGCTCTCTCCTCCCCACTAATCCTGCCTAGAGTGACTGTACTGTTCTTTCTCAACCATGAATGTTCCCATTGTCTTGCCAGTGCTCGAATTCCATCAAAAGGACTCTGACAATTTCAGGATAAAATTTAGACTCCTTGGCTTGCCACACAAGGATCCTCATGATCTCAGCCCTGTCCATATCTTTACCATCCTCGTCAGCTCTGCTCACGTCTTTAAGTCTAGCTATCACAAAGCGCCTATGGTTTGTAGAAAGCACCACATTTTTATACACAGTTCCCTTCACCTTGTTGAATGCTTTCCAAAGGCCCATGTGTTAAAGTCTTGGTCCTCACCATGGGGCTAATAGGAGGGAGTGATTGACATCTTTAGGAGGTAAGGACTAGTGGAAGTGATACAGGAGTCAGGGCGTGGCAAAGCTAGCTAAAAACTAAGTAGGACTTGTCAAGTACAGATCCCAGGGCAATGCTGAGACCTGGTATGTAAAACTTCTCGTGAACTCCCAGGAGATGTGGACAGCATAAAAGATGACCAGTCAACTGGGAAAGTTTGTGATTGTGAGTTCCCACAGTAGCCCATGCTGTGTTTCTCAATTGCAACATGTACTTTTATCTTTGCTATTATCCTCTTTTTCTCTGTGTTGAGCCCAAGTTTGTTCTGCAAGCTGGTTTCTTCCATCCCTGTTCACTTTGCATTTTTCAAACAAACTTTTTGATACTGTTTTTGCTTTGCCTTGCCCAATTCTTTGTTTGAGGCAAAAAAGACCTAACATACCTTTGACTGGTGAGCCGTTTCTAAAAATATTACCCAATAACAGGAGGTCCTTAGGTCATGGTAGGCATGCACTGAAGAAGATGGTGAGATCATGGCCTCTTCATCTTTGCTTTCTGGCCTGAGAGGTTAAAGAGCTTTGCTTTGCCACATACTCCCACTGCGATGTGCTGCCTTGCCACATGCCCAACGCAATGGGCCAACTGATCCTGGACCAAACCCCCCAAACAATGAGTCAAAATAAACGTTTTCTCCTTATAATTATCTCAGGTATTTCACTGTAGTGATGAAAATTGACTAATACTCTATTCCTTGACAGTTTTTAGCCGCTTCACATGCAACATGATTGAAAAATACAGTGAATGGTCAAATTTGGAAAAATATTACAGTAAAAGACACATTTCCATTAATTTCTCTCAGAATATTCTGCCTTGCTTCAAACATGTTTATTCCATCATTCTTTCCACTGTCTGAAATAGTTCTGGAAATCCCTTCTTCATGACTGTCTTTATTTGTGCTCTCATGGTTGCCTCAATGTTCTGAATTAATTACAAACATTTATTCTTCAAGGTCATTTTGACTTTGGGAAGAGCCTCAAAAGTCCAAGAGTCACATGGTGCCAGATCCATTGAATAAAGTGGGTGAGAGCACACTGTAATGTTTTCATTAGCCTGTCTTTTTATTGGATGCCATTCAGCAGCAGTATTCACGGAATTTTCAATCTTACTCAATATGACACTTATAAAAGAGGATTTCCAGAATTGCTTCAGAAAGTGGCAAGAACAATGGGACAAGTGTACTTGAAACTGGGTTGGGGGATATATTTTGACAGAGATTAATGGCAATGTGTCTTTAAGAATTTTTAAAATTTTAAACACTGTATTTTTTGATTAGCTGTTACACACTTTTTTATCATAGTTCCTAAACACTACAGTGTAACCATTAAGTAGTACAGTGCTTACACTGAAGGCAATCACCAGAAACATGGATCAGTATCCCAGCTTTACCTCTTTCTAGTGGTGTGAGTTGGGTAAGTTAACTGAACTTTCTAAAACTTGGTTTCTTTACCTATAAAAGTGGGCTACTGTGTTAGGATGACTGAACAGGAACATTTTGTTTTTCTGTACTTTGTATTCTGCTAGTTTGCTGAATTTGTTTACTAGTTCTAGTCTTTTGGTGAAAAATTTTGAGTCTTCTATGTAAAGGATCATATCATCTTCAAATAAGGATAGTTTGACTTCCTTTCCTGTATGCATTCCTTTTATTTTTCTTGCCTAATTGCATTGGATAAACTTTCAAGTACTATATTGAACAAAAATGCTCAGAGTGCATACCCTTGTCTTGTTCCTGATTTAGAGGAAAAACTTTCAGTTTTTCTCATTTAGTATGATATTAGCAATGGGTTTGCAACAATGGCTTTTATCAGTTTGAGGTAAGGTCCTTCTATGCATATTGTTAAGTTTTTTTTAAATCATAAATGAGTGCAGTATTTTGTCACAGGTTTTTCTGTATCTCTTGAGGCAATACAATTTTTGTCCTTACTTCTGCTTATGTGACATATTATATTTATTTACTATGATAAATGTATTTATTACACATTATAAACATATACTAATAGAAAAAGAGAAGGAAAAAAAGGTGTGTAAGGGAATGTAAAGTGCATAGACCTGGCAGTGACATATTTGTATCTGTCCAGATTCCATTTTCTTAACATTTTTTTCCTTCTCTCCTCCATCTCATATCTTTAGTTGTTGTCTGGCTATAGATGATTGGTCTAGGGAAGACCATCTGATCCAAGTTGAGCTAATTACAGCCCCTTTGTGGAATATGAAAGAAAGATAAAGGTGGGACAAGAGGAGAGGAAAAGAGGGGACAGACAGGCAGTGATTTGGACAGTGAGGAAACATGAAAAATTGGTGGCTGCTAATTACAAGCTGAAGAGTAACTACACAATTCTCAATAAATGTTCATTTGTACTATTATACCATAGCACCTGGAAGGCAGAGGCAGAATATCATTTGACTTTGTATTGTTAGGGACTACCTAATGATTTATATACAGTGGTCCATCAGAGACCTACTGAATGAAAAGTTTGCTGACTTCAGGGGAGAAGCACTAATTTGGATAAAAATTCTTAAAGTAATCTCAAGGATCTGTAGATTCCATCCTGTGCTAAGAGCTAAAAGAAAAACAACAATGAAAAGTAGTAATTTTTTTTTTCAGTACTGGGAATCAAACTCACAACCTCATGCTTGCCAGGCAGGAGCTGTGCTGCTGAGCTATATCTCTGGCCCTGTAGCAAATTTTTGACCTTTCTAACCAGAAAGATCTGGTGGAGTACACAACTGAGAGGTATAGTCACCTGAACATATATGCCTCATTGTCAATTAAACTAATCAGAGATTATTTCAAAGATTAAAATTAAGTTGTATTCTACAAAGAAATATTAAACTCATTCAGAAAACTATTACTAAGTTTACTCCCAAGAGACAGTGCATTGACCTGGCAGAGACATGTTTAGTCATTAAAAATTTAGCAACTGAGGAAAACAAATCACCACTCTACTATGACCGCAGGATATATAATTTACGTAAGTCTCGGAAACTGCTGGAAATTCCTGATTCAAATGAGGTAACTGTTACCTTCTTTACTGCATCTCAATCTAGAGATTAAAATAGACTCCATTGTTCTACAATCCTAGTTGTAATAAGATGTAGGCTATCAATGCCAAAGAATGAATTTTAATAGCGGAACCAGGAGCATTAGAGAGCAAATCAGGAGGAAGAATTTTTCTTTATAAAAAGGGGATGAGGGTAATTTTCATTTCAATATGTTTTTAATTGAATATATTTTTGTATGCTGGTTGCAACATATCCTTGTTGCAGTGGCACAAAGTATACATTAAACATTACACAACAAAATTCTTACATTTTACATTTTCCAAATACTTTCTAATTTACTAATGTGTCCCTGAAAGGACTATAGTTCAAAACTTTATGATTAAAGTGATTAATTTACTTTATATTCAGTTTGGACAAAACCAACATCAAATAATCGTTAGACCACTTACAGGCTTACCTGAAAATTATACTACATGCTTACAAAGGCAACTGAACACTACTTCTATGGGACAGTATATTGAGAATTTCAACTTCTGTTGTTCAGAACTGTTCTTAAACTTTCATGTACCTATGAGTCACCCACAAGACTTCTAAAAACACAACTGACTACTGAATAGCACTGGCCCAGAAGAAACACAGTCCCTTTGCTTTAACCAGGTACTGAAATTTTCTTGCACCTCAGTGTCATTCTGCTGAGCTAAAGCAGAGCATGTGATACTCCTGGCTTAGAAGTCACTGGTGGTGTTTAGCACTGCCAGGGCCAGAAGCTCAAGAGGCTTCTAGGGATGGAAAGGAATCATCTTGGGTGCTGTTATGGTGGCAGGAGAGATAGTCACCCTGAGGGGCAGGAGCTTGACTGGGGCAATGGGACTCCCAGGGGAGGACTGAGACTGAGAGCCCCGGCAAGGGTTTATGGAGTCACTGGATGCAGGGGAAGGGAGTGATGATGAGTGAGAATCTATCTGTCACACATGGGGGACTCATGTTAGGAAATGGCTAGCAACAAGAGCTAAATGGTAACCGGGTGGAGAGGGAACATCAACACACGAGAAACTTGTTGCACACAGTGGAAGCGGCTGCAACATCAAGGGGGAGAGGGCATTCAGATTATTTCCTATATCCAACTTGAAAAGAGAATTACCATCTGGGGCAATTACTCATACAACAGATAAATGTGCACTATAATTCAAATATTTAATAAGACATTCAGAAAAATCACTAATATGACACTTGTAATTACTTAATAATTTGTTAAACCTTCCAACAACAAGCTAGATAGGGGAGATTTTATTTGTCCCATTTAATAAAATGGAATCCAGAATGTTGACAGACTTGGGGTCAGACAGCTACTGAATTGTAAACCAGCCTTGGATCACCTCTAATCCCACAGCCTACATTACCCCCTGCCACGCACTGCAGAGAAAGGAAGCTGAGCAGCTCGGACACGCAGAAGGAAGACTGGGGTCACTGGAGTCACTGAAGTGCAAGAGGTGAGAAGAAGGGAGAGTGAGGGGCTAGGAAAACTCAAGTTCCCCCTGGATCTGGCAATAAGTGGGTTACTGGTAGCCATTGGTAAGGACTATAAAATCCAAGGTACTGAAGTACTCTCTCCACTCAAAGAAAGGAGGTTTATGAGGCAACCAAATGGACCAAGTCTGAGGCCTAGTGAATAGTTTCTAGGGAAGTATTTCACATGTTTATTTTTATGAAAAAGCAAGGTAAAAAAAAAAAACCCTTAAAATGGCATCCATGACTTTCCATGAATAGACTTCAGCTCTAATCCAAAGATGCCAAAGATTGTTAACTGTGCCAAAATATGCTCACAAACTTCTAGAAACTATAATAGTAACTTGCAGGGTAATTGAATAAATAATTGACAATTTTTAAATTAGCTATAAATATTAAATACACAGATATTTTGAAATGCAAGTATGTGCTTTTGTAAAGATTTACTGATAATTTAGTTTTAAATTTTCATATTATTCTTTTAAAGCTCAGTTCAACGCCTGCTTAACACAAAATTTCATGAACTTTTTTTCTTTTTTTTACAAAATCTATATTATTACTGTGATCTCCAGGACACAGTAAAATTAAAAAAGCAATACTGTGCTTTACTTGAGAAAATAAGAATATATATATATATATATATATATATATATATATGTGTGTGTATTTGAAATAATAAACTGGAAACTAATAAAAACATACATATAGTGATTAGGTGTATATGTACATAGAATGGAGAAGTAATGAAAACTAAAATTTTCTAAGTAGAGTGTATGCACATTTAAAAAAATTACAACTTCTGAAGAGTAAATCAAACATGAAAAAGCATACCAGTTATTGCAAGTAATTTTTAATTAACTATGGGCTAAAATCTAAAGAAAAACTGAAATATCTTAAAATTTGCTCAGCAGTTTTACTGTCTCACTGTAGAAATATTGTAATGAAAATCTGAAACCACTTTACATGTATTACTAAAATATACAAAATATCGATGCTATTTATTTTATGTAAGGCAAGAAATATAGATTAAATCCAAGTTAAGAAATTCTTGTGAAGTTATATCTGAATTGAAAATATCAGTATAAACTCTGATTGAAACATAAATATTCTGTAACGCTTCCCACTCCAAGGGTTTGCAAGCAGGGACACTCCAGGACCATGAGCAACCTGGCTGAGACAGTTCTCACTTAGAACATTTCCCACTGAAAAAACCAGGGGTGCTCAGCAAAATGGCTGCATCCACATAGAAGACAGTGAAAGTTTAAAGGAGTCAGAGGCAGCTGTTGGACCAGAAGGTATAAAAGCACTCAAGGATGAGAAAACATTTCAGAAGGACACAGGACAAAGTATTTATTTCAAAGTGTTTTAAGGGGTTATAACTGGTTAAATAGGAGATAATCTGAGCATCATAAACAAAGATTTTAGCAGAGAAAAAAATCCTAAATCCACAGTGGTATGAGAGACAGAGACAGAGAGAGACAGAGACTAAACACTACCATTGGAGGTAACTATTATATGGCTACTTATTCTGAAAATAAGTAAAGGAAAGAAATTCAACACTGCCTTTATCTCTTTTAAGATCACAGGTCTTTCCTGGCTAATAAAGTGTGTTGGACTGAATGCTTGTGTCTCCATCGAAATTCATGTAAAGATGCAAACCCCAAGATGATGCTATTAAGAGGTGGGGGCTTTTGAAACATGATGAGGTTATGAAGGAAGATTCCCCTTAATAGATTAGTGTCTGTTAAGGCTTGTCCCTGGATGTCCCCCTCAAAGCCTCACGCAGAGGGGCTTTTCAGATCTAATGTGTGTGATGGTGGGATTAAGTGTGTGATGCTGGAATCAAGGGTGTGTGATTACTGATTGGTTTGACATAGTTCTGGATAGGATTAGGTGTTTCACACTCTGAGTGTGAGTGCTAGTTGCTCTAAGAATGGGTAGGCTGGATAAAATATACGGACAGAAAGAGGGTTGCTGTGGTTACCTCTTGCTTGTCACTGGTCACTGGTCATTTGTTGCTTGCTTTTTGTGCCTTCTGCTTGCCATGAACTGCTTCTCCTCTGCAATGCCCCTCTGATATCTGCCCTGCCTGGAATCAGCCAACTACGGACTGAGATCTCCACCAACTGTGAGCCAAAAATAAAAGTTTCCGCCTTTAACTTTGAGTGTCAGGTATTTTATCCCAGCAACGAGAAAAGTAATGAAGACACCTGGGGATCACAGAGGACAAAGAGACCATGGTGAGGGGCAGGAGGAAGGCAGCAAGTCTCCCTTTTCCTCTTGACCCACCCAGGCCACAAGCTTCGGAAGTAGCGCTACCCACACCCAAGGTGGGCCTTCCCATTAGCCACACCCACAACTATGCTAAACCAATTTAGTTAGCACACACTCTTAATTCCAGTATCACACACACTAGACCCAACCACCTCTGGAAAGCCCTACCTATGAGTACATGGAGATTTGGGGGGACACCCAGATACAAGCCGTAACAATCAGGGCCCTCATAAAAGTGAACCTAGAGAGCACCTTAGCTCCCTTCCCCACATGTGAGGATGAACCCAGTCAGCGGTCTGAATCAGGAACAGAACCTTCACCAGAACCTAACCATGCTGGCACCCTGATCTCTGCAAAACTGTGAGAAATACGTTTTCTTGTTTTTAAGTCACCCAGTTAATAAAACTTTGTTACAGCATCCTTAACGCCACATAAAGTCCTTTTTTCTTTGCAGAAAAATGCCATAATATATATAGAAGAACCAATAATTAGTAAGCAATCACTTTTACAATCCTCAATGATATGTGGTTTGGGTGAAAATCATGCACAGGTACTAACACCTTTAGGGGCAAGATCATTGTCCAAAGGGTTTGATTGGGTGTCGCAGCATCACCTCATAGGTTACTTGCAAGTCTTATGGAGATAAGGGCCGGGGATCTAGCTCAGCGGTCTAAGCGCCTGCCTGGCAAGTGCAAGGTCGTGAGTTCAATCCCCGGTGCCGCAAAAAAAAAATAAAATAAATAAATAAAAAATAAATCAATAAATCAATCTTATGGAGATAAACACAACTCCGACAGGGAAAGATATGAAGATTACCACCTTAACCGAGGTGCCTCCTGAATGGCACAGATGACATCGTGGCTCCTGATGTGATGTAACAGGAAGGGCACAGCACGAGACACAAAGGGGACAGAAAACTGGGCTGAACATCACCACAGGAAAACAGAAAAACTTATCACATATGACACAATGTAGGTGACACAACAAAAAGTCCATAAATACAAATGTGGATATGTTAGACACCCCAGCATACGAAACAATGAAGTTTTTTGGTGCAATAAATATGATTTTGTGTTTATGAAGGAGAATACGCTTGCTTTTAGGTAATTCATATGGAAATATTAAAGGATGACATATTTTTAAAGGGTTCAGAGCAAAATGTGTATTTAGAGAGAGAAAGCAAACTAGCAAAATATTCATAACTTCTGAATCTAAGTAAAAGGTATTCAGGCATTAATTGAATTATTCTTTCAATGTTTCTATATATTTGAAATGTTTAACAAAGGTGTGCAAAGAATCTCCATTTGCTTTAATCCTAAGAAGAAATGAAAACTTTATAAATGCATGCAATAAAATAGTAAAATGAAAACTTTTGTAAGTGTATACAATAAGATGATAAAAACTAAATATGTATAATTTGACATATGGAAAAAGGAATGAAGAGAAGGGGAAGAATGAGAGGGTTTAAGCATTCATATGGTGACTGTAGTTTAGAACTTATTAAAACTAAGCCTTGAATGTAGTTCTCAGGTTCCCGTTTGCCACAACAGAATGGGAAGTGTGGCCACTGTCATAACCTGCCATCAACCAATAACCAACGTTATGAGTCTCACACGGAAATATGACTTGGTTCAGAAGGAAATTGCTCTTCCTATGGTTGTTCCTATGGTAAAAATTTTGTCCTTGAGAAAGCGAATATTCTCATCATTACTCCCACAATATATGCCAAAGGATGGGAGCCCATTCGCTTCTCTTGTCTCCTTTTGTAGAGTTACATCAAGTGCATCAAAAGCCCTACTTGGAGGGGCAGGTAAGCAGAAATGAGGATTAAGGACAAAGATTACAGAGTATCACAGAAGTGGACAAGCTGTCTGTCATTCAAATAACTGCCATAAGTTCCATTTGTTTTAGGAGGGTTGCAAAAAACAAACCAAATCTTGAAAGAAATAAAAATTTTAATTCTCTACTTGTTTCTCATAATAGATATAAAATTGATTCTTCGCAAGTTTAAAAAATAAGTAGGTCATGTGTTTAAAAATCCTGAGCAGCACATGTCCTGTTATACTCTGGCAGGTGCATACTGTGTAGAAGTACTAATGGACTTTTGGAAAGATTAGATAGATCAGGTAACTATGCCCTAATGGATGGGTGATCCATCTCCACAGGACCAGAATTTTTCTTAAAAGCCATTTGTTGGCTGCAACTCAGGAGTAATCTAGACTAGAAAATCTTAAAGTTCAATGCCTAAAAGTAATGTATTCCAAACTTCAATTTTTCTCCATCAGCTTTGCCTTTTTTTGCCTTGTCCAAATACCATCTCTAATTACTTGAGGTGGGGGTGAGGGACAGAGGTGACCCTAAGCAAGTTACTTACAGCTTAATTTCTCCATTTTAAAGTGAGAACAATTTAGCATTTAATGTCTCTGTGTTATGATGATTGAATAAATTTTACAACCTGTGAACACCTCATACAGTAAGGCCTGTAAACATTTCTATGACCCATTTATGTTTTCACCCTGAGTTACAGCCATGAAATCACAGGTATCACAGAGAAACATTACCTTTTCTTAACATATATTGAGATAATGTGCTTTTTAAATCATTTTGTGTCCATCAGAAATAGGTAAATGTTGTTCTTTCTCTCTTCTGGAAAGTAGGATGATGCAAAAGTAATACAAAATAAAATAAAAATTTGAAAAATGTGTGTGTTATGGGAAAGAGGAGCGAGAAGAGAACAATTTCTCATGAGTTCACAGATAGCTCCAATCATCCTGATTCTCAGCCACAGCCAGTGAAGAATGAAATAATGTCCTGTAAAGTAGCCACTGTCAAATGCACAAAAGTGTCAAGCTACTACGTTAGGATATTCTTTAAAAAGCTTCCCACATAATAAAGTATATATTTGTGGTGGATTTAAAATTGGTTGTCAACTTAAACACCATCTGAACTGAATCAGCGTGGTGTTAAGTGTAGATGGCCCACCTGAGGACTGTTGCCACCATAAAAAGGAGACCTGGAGAGAAGAGTAGCGTTGTGGGTTCTCTTAAGTGAGTGTTGTTTAGAGCTGTTGGTTCTTTTGGAGCTGTTGGTTCTCCTGGAGGACTTGTCATGCTGGCCTCCCTGATATGAACTCAGCTGTTATCGTTGGTGGAGCTTGAGACCTTGTCATTGAGACTGGCTGTGGTTCACTTTGGAGGGGTTCTGGTCCTTACATAGATCATCGCTTCCTGGCTCCAAGGGGAAGATGTGTGCTGTTCAGTCTCCAGGAGAAGCTTGCTCTGCTGGCTTCCTGATATGGACTCAGCAGTTCTTACCATGGGAGGGGCTCAGGATCTCATTGCAGCCAAGGGTGGCTGTGGTACTTTTTGGGGGAGCCCTGGTTCTTATTTTGAGCATCGCTTCTTGACTCCAGTGCAGAACCCTCAAACTACTAGCACAGATCCTTCACCCCACTGGCACAGACTTTCTAGCTTCCACAGCTGACCTCTGGGCCTTCTCAGCACAGATCCATAAAACAGACTTGCATGAGTCATTGTCGTGGGCTCTAGGCCTCCAGTTGGACTCATGGGGGGCATTGTCATGGGCTCCAGGTCTTGGGCTAGACTCACGCAGGACATTGCTGTGGGATCTAGGCCCTTGGGTGGATTCTCTAGGTCTTTAGTGTGTGGACAGATTTCCAGCACTTCTTCTATTTGACTCTGGATGACTATCATAAAATGATACTATAAATTATGTGTCCTGTATATAATTGTTTTCCTTATATCTCTTGACTACAACAACACTGTTCCTAGTCACTAGTAGAAAAGGTAGGCCTAAAGCAAGGTTGACCAGTTGTTTCAGCTTGCCTATAGCTGTCCCAGTCTTACACTGGGAGTTTTGTGTTCTGTTTTCAGCCAACAAGACTATTGTAACTTGTCTAAAGATAATCTGCTTTTCATGTAAAACACTTCTCCAGAAGACAGAAACTGGTGATCTTTTTAAAACTGTAAATTGGCACAGATATTACATAGACTGTCCAAAGAACTATACAATCTGAAGCTGAGAAAGGCAGAAATGGGAAACACTATACTTCAGAAGCATCAAGACAGGATCACTGGAGTAATGAAGAGAAACAAGTGGTCACAAGACCAAATACCAGGATCAGATTAGACTTTGAACACCAAGATGGCTAATGTGCTAAGATTTAACCAGTGCGGAAAGAAAAGTGATGTCTTAGGATTCAACATTCAAAGGGGTAACTTACTACTTTTGGGGGTGACTCTATGGATCCTGGGATTTCAAAAGCTATTAAGCATCTGAAATTTCAGATATCAGTAAGAAGTGAAGATTTTGTCTACTGTACTCATGTTACTCCAGGTCTCTGGGCCTGTGGAGGGGCTGTCAAATGAAAATCAACAACTGAATCATTTTCCTGCTTTTTTGCATGCCTGGTAATTTTTGATTGAATTGAAGATACCATGAATTTTACATATTTTTATACCAATAAATATTTGTGAACTTTGTTCTGAGGAGACATAGTTATAATATGTGGAAAGAGTTTGATCCTTTCAAATTCTTAAGTTTTGTTAAGTGGGACCAGAGAATGATTAATCCAGGGTTAACTATCCTTCACTACTTAAAGCAAGACCCTACTGATTCTTCTATCCACTGTCCCATGAATGATGAGATTTTCCAGTCTGGCTGATAGGAAAAGGCAATATTCTTCGTTCTGAGTAAGCCCTGAGTGTTGTCCCTACTAATCCTTTTAGATGGCATCTTTTCCAAGCTCAGTGAGTTTCCTTATATGAATGTGCTGATTAGAAATCTACTGAATCCTTGAGATCGCTACAGACATGTGGAACACTCTCCCTCTGTACAGCTGTCCTTTCTCCTGTTCGTTCTGTGAAATGCAGACTCTGGTCTTCTCACATTCCCAGCTCCTCTTCAATCATAGGACTCACGTCATTCATTTTTCATCTCTCAAAGATCAGACTTTTGCTGCCTGATACTCAGTTTTCCCAAACCACCATCCCTATATTTAGTGTGCCCCCCACATTGTTTCAGGTGCGCTGGTACATTTGATCTTTCTCACTTCCTTTTGGTTTAGTGCAAAACTGTCTCAGCCTTATTTTCAAAATGAGATCCTCATTAACAATTTTAAAATGAACTGATGCCAAATAGGATCTGATATTGGATCTGGCCTTGTACCAAAAATCATACTTGAGCAAGTGAAAAATACCTATATCAAGGGATCATGTGAGCGATCACGGGTGAAGAGACCCGACAGCTTACTATGCACATGGTTGTTTCATCACAGTAATCTAGTTCAGCTATGCTAAGGTACTAAATTACCCTCACATCAGTCTATGAGACCATTAGAGTAATTCACAGATCAGATCTGAAGGTGTGGAGGTGTCTTTTGGAATCGTAATCCTTTACTGCCTCTATCTCCAACAAAGACAAGAGTTTAATGCTCGTACACAAAGAGAGGCTACAGAAAAGGGGCCAGCATTTTAATATTGACCAGGATATTCTTGGCACCCAGCAAAAGGGTTGGCACAAAGGCATTGCTCATATGTTTAATGAACAAAGGGATGCTATTACTTTGAGAAAATAAACATAAAACACAAACTCCTTTCAGAGGACCCAAGCCATCTTGAATGAAAAACTCATCTTTCTTCATTTACCACATGTATGACTGGTTTTGGTAGTTGTTATAAAAAAACCCTAGTCTTTAAAAAATTTTTTTTAATCAAGCTTACTCCTGTATTAGGTAAGGCTACATGAATCACTCCAACGAGATTAAAATCTATTTATAAAGAGTCTCACTATTCTTTGATTTGATTGGTTTTAGTTGGTTTTCTATTATTTGACTGTGGTATATGGGAAGGTATGGACAGCTATCTTGAAGACGGCGAGAGACATTATGGTAGCCATGGGTGATTCCTTACTGTCTGGTTTGAAGGTCTGTGGTGCTTTCATTTTTTGTTTTGATTGGTGTTATATTATGTGGTTTTGTTTGAGTTTATTGTGCGTGAAGGTATGAACAACTATTTTGAAGAAAACAAGAGACACGATGGTAGCCACTGGTTTCCTCTTGTCTTGTTTGGGAGTCCTGTATTGCTCACATTGTTCTGTTTTGATCTGCTTTGTTTTGTTCTACTCTGTTTTGTTTTGTTCTGTTTTAGTCTCTTTAAAATTAAAAAAAAAAAAAGAGCCTCACAAGCCTTTTGTGAGTCCAAATTGAAAACTCTCTTAAAACCATCTTGCAGATGCCTCAAGCACAAACTCAGACATTCTGAGACCACACACTGTGTCCATTACATGCTCAACTATTTTTATTTCTAAATTCTTTATATGAAAAGCCAAATTCATATCATTGTGTTCTTGTTAACTGAAGGTGCCCTTCAATCTCTTCTTAAAATAAGACCATCCTTGCTTTGTCTTTGTACTTTACCCCTCAAATTCTATACAAACCATTTATAATACTGCAATATTACACCATTATGGAATAGTGTCCTCATATCAGTGCACCACTAGGTTCTTTTATAAGGGATGCACAAGAATAGACATGTGCCCAGGACAGTATTTTACATAATTATTTATCATAATTGCTCCTGTAATGATTATTGAATATTTTCACCCCTATTTTTCTTCATAAGTCTCCAACTTCTTTTTGGCTCTCTTTCAGCCCACTTTTTAATTCTCAGCATGCATCTACTGTAGATTCCCAAAGGACATTACCCTTATTAAAAAAAAAGAATTTTATACAATAAATAGAAAATTCATCTGTTCCTATATTTTAGAAAAGTTTTCATTCTTCCTGTTTTATTTTTCTCATTGCTGAGACAAAATATCTGACACCCAAAGTTAAAGGATGAAAGGTTTCTTGGAGCTCAGTTTGTAGAGGTTTCAGCCCATAGTTGGCTGGCTCTAAGGCAGAGTGGCAAAAGGGTCACTGAGGAGGAGAAGCAGTTCATGGCAAAGAGAAGGTAGCAAGGCAGTAAAGCAGCAAGTGACAAGCGACAAGTGCCAACAGCAGCCCTCTTTCTGTCCCTTTTATTTTGTTTAGGATGCACACCCTCAGGGCAGGGACATTCACAACCAGGGTGGGCCTTTCCATAACGCAAACCCAGACCTATGCCAAACCAAACGGTGGGCTAAGTTAGTAATCACACACCCTTGATCCAAGCATCATACCTCCTAGATAGCCACCTCTTAAAAGCTCCACCTATGACCCTATGAGGCTTTGGGGTGACATCTAGACACAAGCCATAGCACTTCCAAAGTTATGTCATAATTCTCATATACAGAAGCAGTTCTGTGGTTACCTTCCCTCTCAAAATATTAAGCATAATATTCTTAGTGGACAGATGTAACTACTTTATCAGTAGTCTTTGTAGAAACTTTTATATTACATTCACCATGGCACTATTTTTGTTCAATAAAATTTGCATTATAGCAAATGTTTGATGGTAATAAAAATGTTATTAAAGAAGAGAGGGAATAAATCCTATTTTGTGTGTGAAACATGGTTATCATAAAATTAGTGATGTTTCAAATAAAGTGCCATTTACTGCAAATATATGGGAATTAATTATGGAAAGTAGTTTTTCTTGGGGCGAGAGTATACCTAGCTCAGGGTACAGCACTTGCCTCGTGTTACTGTTAGCTGTGACAACTTGAGTAAGAACTGCCTCGAGGACTAAGAAAGCTCTGGGTGTATCTGCGGATGACTGACATGCAGGCTAACAAACTGAGTGGGAAACTTGCCCCAGATATGGGCGGCACCAACCAATGGGCTTACAGTCTTGATGGAATAAAAACAGAAAGAACAAGGATGTGTTTCCTTTTTTTTTTTCAGAAGAGCTCTAACCTTCATCATTGCCTTTGGACACTGGAGTCCAGTTTCTTTGACCTTGCCATGTAGACTGTTCAGCTTTCCAATGCAGACTCACACCCAAGGCTTCAGCAAGCATTCAGGCCCCCAACCTTGGATAACATGCTATGGGATCCTCCATTGCTCCTTCATGCAGGTGGCCATTTTAGATTTTTCTGTTTCTTATCCCACAGATAGCCACAGTGACTACCCCATTTCTGATCCTGTGAGCCTAGCAAATAAATCCTTTTGTATAATTTTGTATATATTTTATACTGATTGTTTCTCTAGAGAACCTTAATTAGCATACATAGTATACACAAAGCCCTGGATTCAATCAAAAGGAAGCAAGGAAAGAAGGAAGAAACAAAGGGTTTTTCAGTGCTTTCACTACTGCTTCCTGAAGGAGCAAAACTAAATTTAAATTTTGTCTAACAAGAGAAATTTAAATACTAACAAAAAAGATTTATTAAATAGGGTAACAACACTGTAATATATGAGATTTTTGTGTCCTCCCCCACCCTTTGCTAAGAACCAGTTTTTGCACCAAGGAGCCTTAATATTACAGTTGTTTTGTTTTGATACCTGGAATCAAACTCAGGACCTTGCACTTGCCAGGTAGGCGCTGCGCCACTGAGCCATATTCCCAGAAATATTACAGTGTTTAATGTTTTGGCAACAGGGGCAATACTTACTAATCAAGCATATTTAATATGCTCCATGCAATAAGTAAAAGTGTAACAATGATGGAGTCTGAACATTTCCAATACTCTCCCAGTTTCTTCAAGGCCTATTTAAAACTTTCAAAAAATTCTCCCAGCTATTTCCCTAATAACCCCCTGAGAATCCCTCTCATTTGGACTATACCCATCAATTTCACATCTCTCTCAAGGATTGTCATAGACCACATTTTATTATAATTATACAGCCAGGTATCTTTCTACCCTGTTAAACTGACAAGTGCCTAAAGAGTTAGAATGCAGCACTGTTCATCTTACTGCTGCCAACAGGATGTGCACGAGGTACACAGGTAGAAATGAATGCATTCTGCTCTTGTTAAAGAGATTAAGTAGAGACTAGGCAGAACTCCCTGGAGTTTCTTGCACAGCTGGCTTAATTGGCTAACGTACACTCCTTTATCAACTCTGGCAGGTATAGTTATGAAAAGGAAAAAGTCCTTCTCATAAATTTGTTTTTCATAACCAATTCCACAACTTTTTTTCTGAAAGTTTGCTTTTTGGTAACCACCAACAAATATGCCATGTCTCTCTTCTGCTGTTCCCATGCTCACAGGGCAAAATTCTCATATAACCTATTTTTGCAAAGTCCCACCAAGACTGTCCATGCCTGAAAAGTGACCCACTAACTTTTCCAATCATATTTTGCACTATTAACTGAAAGAAAAAGTGGAATGCTAATCTAAATTTTAAGGTTTTAATTAAACAAGGAGGTCTGTGTAAATATGATAATGTAACTCAGTGACTGGAGTCAGTTGTATTCCCCAGCTCTGACACCTTTATAAGGCAACTACTTTGGTAAAATAGAGAAGCTTTGCCTATCTCTCACTCTGCCAGATAGAGAAGATGATCACCAGTACAGGAGGACTTTTTTTTTTTAATTCATTGAATTTCAAGGAGAATATAATCTAAAGCCCAATTTAAGGATTTTATTTCTTCCTTACCACTGTTAAACAAAAGCTAAAATTCTTCTAGGCTGACCTGCACAAGGTCCCAACAGACAAAATCAAACCAAAATAGTCATTCATACTAAATGTCACACAATCAAACTAAAAGTTTAGGGAGCCAGATCCATCTCAAAAGAAATCAGTTTTTCCTGAAAACAAGAGATTCCAGTTCATCTAAGTCAGAATAAGGAAGTCTCCTCTGCTTTAGTACTGACAAAAAAGCCATCTGATGTTAACCAATTCATTTTTCCTCCTATTGTTCCTCTATTTTGCAGATGAAGGCTGTTCAAATTTGTGAATTAAATAAAAGCAAATTCGATTCACAACTTTGTTGTAATTTTGTCTTTTGACATTTTCATTTTTACACATAAAAAGGTATCCTTTAATTGCTCATAATTTGCCTTAAATATGCACAAATACAAATGAGGTAAAACTATATAAAGTCAGAAGCTAAGTTAGTAGCAACAAGCTGACAATTGCTCTAATGGAAAATATAAAATTCCATTACCAAGTACACTTATCTAGCTTGAATATGAGCAATGAAAGACATCTCAGGAAAATACAGGGGAGGGGATCTTAAGGATGTGGCTTTATTAGGAAATAAGCCTCTAGGAAGCATGTGATCTTCAATTCCAGTTCCTCATTAACATTCATCCAGAAAACAAAGGGGGAATAGTGCACAAAAGCAAGGTCCGGTTTCCAAACATGTGGAGGTCACAATTTCACAAGTAGCTATGCAATCTGTAATTTGTTCATATTTTCTGTCCCTCTTACTGCTCCACAGGTAAACCAAGATGTTCAAATTTCTATTTGCAAAATGAACCCTGCAGTGACTTGCATTTTAAACAGCATGGTGCATTATCTTTAATAATAGCACTGGCCACATTTTGGAGGAAGTTAACTGTCTCTGCAAATGACAGAAAATGATCCTTCACATCTGCAGCTAGTAATCTAAGCTTTGAATAGCTGCTCATTCACACCAGTCAGCCAAGTAATGGCCTAATTCCTCTTCTAAATTTGTGCTGTTCATTGTTTTATGGAACAATCACAAATGGAAAAACTTCAATGCTGTGCATTCAAAAATCTGAAGTTAGGAAGTGGATTACCTGAATGAGAACAAACAAAGCTATCATCTGACATACAAGCTTGGCACAGACCCTTCAAATCCCAAGGGACAAAGGTCCTGCAGGAGACAATGCAAAAAAGGGCAACCTTCCTTGTTGCTGAGGGACCTTGCGGCTAGGATGTCCACTGAATGCTTCTCTTTCACTTCTTAAATGACACCCCAGAGTCAGAAGCATAGAATTTAGAAGCCGATAAAAAAGCATGAGCTAATAGAAAACATAAACCCAAGAAGCAGAAAAAGAAAGTGAGATGTAAGTGTTTACCTCGTGGAGAGAGAAGGAAAGGGTGCTGAAAAGAACCAGGAGTGGAAACTGTTGAAACAAACATTCCTTACAAGAATAAAGACTTTGATAAATACTTATCACAGATATCAAGAAAGTAACAAAAAGGCTCAGTGTCATTTAAGTTGATGACCATGGAAAATCAGAACTGGGCCTTTGGAAATGATTTGTACAAACTGTTTCATCTTTCAGATGAGGAAACTAAACTACAGCAACTGTCCAAGTTATCCAAGGTCACATGGTAATGATCCTGATTCTGAAGCACTGAATTTCAATCTAATGCCATTTCTACCACTCAATGTTGAAAGTTCAGGAGGCCTTGGCACTTCTCCTTCCAAATATAAAGATTAAATCCCAACAAAGCCATATCCTCTGCCCTCTAAAGTTTCACATGCCAATATCCTCTTCCCCAATTTACAGCAATTTGAATCCTTGCTATTAAGTTTCCTGGCCACAGAAATGTTGGGGCTGTTGGATGAATGCGGCTTAACACTGATTGACCGGGAATGGGGAAATGGAACTGCCCTTCATCTGCTAGTTAGTTTGTGGTTTATCATCTACCCAGTACCTCCATGCACCTTTTAATTAATAGTCCATTAATTCTGGGAGGCAGGAAGTGAAGGCATTATGCCCCCTCCCATTTTTCTGGATAAGAAAATCGAGTGTGTCGTGCTAGATTACAATACCAACAATATAAGTAAGAGAGTACTAGAAACTTACTAAAACAGGGAACTTATTGAGAATAGAATCAATTTAGAAATCAAATTAGGTTAGGCAAAAATGCCACCTCATTCGCTTACTGACAAAATAAGTTATGACTCTTTATTTCTCTGCTCTGTGAGAATTACTATAACCACTTTCCTTCCAGGCTCTTAAGAAGATTAGACAGAACTTGTGCAAAGTGCCTGGCATACAACAATCTGTTGCAAGTGAATGCCAGCAAGCATTATGCAGCACTAAAGTTAAACACTGTAACAAATTATAAATTTCAAGTCCTAGAAACTGCAACTACATAATATAACAGTTTCATTAAAAGTGTAAAACATTTAGATATGGAATTGACAACTGCTGATTAGCTATTGACATTGGTAACCTTCCTCTTCTTGTTACTTCTTGCTGTATGGACTTTGTGGTTATGTTTTGCTGTTTGCTTCCCCCTTCTCCCAAAGATTTGGCTCTTTGTATATTCACATACATATCTTACTCTCCATTTTACTCAGTGGATTTTTTAGTTATAAAAGAGAAACCATATTGCTATCAAGAAAGAAGCAGGTAAGGAAATCAACTGACACCGCTAAGACTTCTTGAAAGGAATTGGTAGGTTTCAGCCCCTTTAACTAGGGCTCAGACCCAAATGCTTCCTGGACCAGAATGTGCATCTAGGGCATGATGGTGCTTGCAGCAAACTGGAGAGCATGTGCCTTTTCTAAAGAGGGCAACATGTACCCAGCCTCAGTTGATTATGGGAATATGCCTCAGAATTGCCAAGTCTCTTAGCATTTCAAGAAAAGCAAAGATTATATGATGGAAATTTTCTAGATTTTGAAAATACCACATATGCCAAATAAAACATACTTATGCTGAGAATCTGACCCACTGGTTACCAACAACTGAGTGTTGTTCTGAGATGTAGTATACCTAACAGCAGAGAAACTCTACTATGGAGTTTTCTACCTAGAAAGGTGGGCAGAAAGGAAAAATCATGAACGGACTAGAGAATGAGCTACTAAAATAAAAAAGATGAAACCGTGAAAAGAATCCATCAGAGAAAGTATGCAGATGAAGAAGTCAGGGGTTAGTATGTGGGACGGCCACTGGCCAAGCACTCTGGGCCCTAAGAGAGGCGGTGGAGATGGGGTTCTTGTGATCAGAAGAGGACAGTGAGAGCTATTAGCTAGAAGATGGGACCTTAGAGAAAGTTTTTTGTACAAAGCACAGCTATACAGACTTCTGACCCCATGTTAGGCTCGGATCTAAACTTAAACCTTTGAGAGTAGTAAAACTGAGTTGAATGCTTATGAGCCCTCTACCCAAGTCTTTATAATACATTGATGATATATGACCCTTAGGACTCTTTCAAAGACTTTGTTTTAGTGATATAACCCATGCTTTTAAAAATAAAATTTCTATGAAGGCAAAACTTTAAAAAACTTGGAATTAAAAAGAAGCATTTAAAAGCTTTGAATCTTGGAGGACAGCTTTTATAAAAACGTACAGGCAGCTCCCTTTTCTCATGGAATAAACCTAGTAGTACCAGAGAAAGTCACCTCTTTAATGTTTTATTCAGCAATATATGACTCATGGAATAGTCAATCTAAAAATGTATGCTAACAAAATCCATTCATCAGAGATTTCAAACATTCTTTCACATGTGAAAGGCAGAAACAGAGCAAGGCACCTTTACTGTCTAACTAAACACTTGCTACTTCAATCTTTTTAAAATGCTTTTGTGAAAATGTGATCATTTTATAAAGTTTCTTTGCTTTCCAAGGCAGCACATTATCATACAATCTAAAGCATTACTCAAAGCTTTAAATTCACTGAAATTCCATTATGCAACATGGATTTCACTTACAGAGTTAAGCGAAAAATACAAGTTTACACACTACTTTTTTTTATTTTAAAGAGAATAAAACAAGACAAAACAAAACAAAACAGAACAGAACAATGCAGATCTGAATTGAACAATGCAAGCAATACAGGACTTCAAAACAAGACAACAGGAAATCAACAGTGGCTACCATAGTGTCTCTTGTTTTCTTTGAAATAGTTGTTCACACCTTCACACACAATAAATTCAAACAAAACAATGTAGTATAAAACCAGTCAAAACAAAAGAATGAAAGCATTAAGGCCTTCAAAATCAGACAGTAGGAAATCAACAATGGCTACCATAATGTCTCTTGTTTTCTTCAAAATAGCTGTCCATACCTTCTCACATACTGCAATCAAATAATAGAAAACAGACTAAAACCAATCAAATCAAAGAATAAAAGCATTACTGGACTTCAAAAATGTGATGATAAGAAATCAGCAAAGTAGCTGTTCATACCATCACATAATAAAATCAGTTCTTGTAAACTCTTTAGGGGTAGTTCTAGGCATGTATAAGCCTATACATGTACATCTATCCTTTCTGTATTAGAGGGAATAACAAAACAAAAGAAAAACAAGAAACAAAAGAGACATATAAGTAATAATAACAGAGAGCCCAAAACAATAACAATATAGGCTTTCAAAACAAGGTGTTAGGAACATAACAAAGGTTGTTATTTTGTATAGTTATCATCAAAAGAGTTACTCAGATTACCAGATACAGACACACAATATTATTCTTATGTGTGAACTTTATAATACAAATATTCAGAAATATTCATTCAAAATGCAAAGGGTTTCTATGGTTGCTTATTACATCTGTTCCACTTATTGGAGGTGAATTCTCAGCTAGTTCACTTTTATACTTAAGGAAATGTGTCCATTACATTAACATCTTCCAAAGCAAAGCAAATGTGGAAATGATATTGTCACTTTCTATAAACCTAACTCTGGACATTGTTAGATTTAAGATTAACTTGTTAATTAAGAGTTAACCTGATGTTAAACAGTTGTTGTAAGCTATAACTTCAGTCAGAATGAGCAAAAAAAAGAGCACGGACAGTTAATAACTGAGGGAAGAAAACGTTTGATTTTAAAGCTGGAAAGTGTTCAGCAATATTCTCTCATTTGACAGAGAGAGGAAACAGAGTTACAGGTGATGATAAAAACCAGTGTCAGCTAGCCAATAGAACTAAGATATCTTAATTTTATTCTCAAAGTTTTTTCCATTACTGAGGTTCCTGATAAAAACTGGAAAAATAATATTCCTAATCACGGAATGCAAGGGCTGTTCTGTCACTACTCACACATTGATGTCATAAACTCATTTTCCATATGCATCTAGTAGCATCAATACTTAGTCTGGAGCAGCACTGATACCTTAGTTGTAACGATCAGGTAATGGGATAGGTTTTATTTGGCATCAGTAATTTAGTCATAGAATTAGACACACCCTTGTAATTTGGATTAAATTGTTAGAAGCCAAGAAATGCTGTTAACCATCCTGTAGTGTACAGGTCAGATCTGCACCACAAAGAACTATCCTACCAGAATGATCAATACTGCCAGGTTGAGAAAGTCTGGCCCAGAGGCTGTAACAGAAAGTAAGCATTTCTTCTGCAGGGCAAGTTTGTAATGAAAATGTTGGGTATGGCATTACTGTTGAAATGTAATACAGATTTGTAAGACAAAGATCAATATTGTTAAAAATCAGGACTAAGCATTACACCGTGCATGTAAATAAATAAATAACGCAAACCTAGTGTTACTAACCCCTTGCGTGGCATTCTCATACTGCTGGCATTTGTGCTACACTTGCTGACTGTTTTCTGGCCATGTGCTATCAGGATGTGTCCAGTGATATCTAATATTATCTGCATTAGTTTGGAACCAATTTATTTTTTTTAAATTTACTTATTTTTTTTTTGCGGCACCGGGGATTGAACTCAGGACCTTGCACTTGCTGGGCAGGTGCTTAGACTGCTGAGCTAAATCCCCAGCCCTGTTTTTGAGACAGGGTCTCACTATGCCGTTCAGGCTGGCCTTGAGCTCACTTTGTAGCCCAGGCTGGTCTCGAACTCACAACGATCCGCCTGTCTCAGCCTCCCGAGTGCTGGGATTACAGGTGTGAGCCACCACGCCTGGCTGGAACCAATTTATTTTTATTTTGCAATAATGAAAGAGAATTAGGTAAAACCTTTCTTCTCATTGAAATCCATGTTAGGAAATGTAAACTCTCTTTACCCCTTAATCGCCTTCTTTTCCTTCTGAGAGACAGAGACTTCCACAAAGTAATACTTCTTTGTGCTTGGTCATAAGGACTGAACCTACAGCCTCATGAATGGTAAGCACACACTCCACCGCTGAGTCTCATCCCAGCCCTAACCCTTCTCAAAAGCAAATTACCATATACTAGGGAGACAGCTTTACGCACACGCTACAATATAGGAAAAATAACTATTTCTCAGATAAACATGCACTGAATGTGCTACCATACTCAAAGAAGTTAAGTCAAGAAGAAAAAGCACAAATCTGAGTGAACTGTCTTGTCTGCATGACCTTTGAAAATAATTTCTAAGTCTAAAAAGCCTTGATAGACTATTTTAGGATTTTTTTTAGAAAGGTTAAGCTTAAAATGATAATTTGAGCCCTTATAATGAGAAATGATAAACTGTCAATAATACAAAGTATTTGATGACACGCAGCTCGTATTTCTGAAAATGCCCATTCCCCACCAGGTCAAATAAGTACTTTTTCAGCAAAAAGAAAAGATGCTCATCTGGCTGGCCAAATCTCACAGGCAATTAGTTTTTCTTTTGTTCACTTTTCTCTGGTTAAGATCAGAGACCATGTCTGTCACTAGGGAAAGGACCCACAGTAGTCCCTTCTAAGAAGGTGTCATCTTTTCAGTTTAGTAGCCTGAAAAGGAGCTGACCCAAGTTCTTCAACAGGACTCATCTATCTACTTAGGTCCCAAGACCCGCTCTGAGCTGAAACAGCAGATGCCACCGCCCCAGGAGCTGCCACGCTGACACAGCTACTCACGTAGCTCCTCAGCCTGCACCAGCGCTGCCGCAGTGGTCCCAGCTCCCACACGCCCTTTAAGATCCCACTCCTAGTTTTAACTTTCTCACAGGCTCTCACCCTCATTTAAATGCCAACTGTATCCCTCTGGATTACTTATGTCTCCCCTTTTGCAGATAAAGGCCTTACTTTTAATAAGTTTCTCTTTCTAGTGAGTGATAGACGTTTAAAAGTGTATATTAGTTTTAAGACTGTGGGGGGAGAAAAGTCCAACTAAGCAGGCAAATCTTGATCAACTTTCAGATATGATGAATGGAAAAGGGTTGAACTGGAATGGTCACAATGACAACTATGTCCCAGCTTACTTTTTAAATCATCTACCAAACTTCTACCTCATATAAAAGGATTTGTTTTGTTTTGTTTTCCAGTATGTATTTCAATAATCCAAAGTCTGTGGTGAACTCCAAGTGTTTTTTTTCTGAGCTTCATATCAGATGGGAGGAGCGGGCTGTGACTCAGAGTAGAGAGTTGCTAAGTGGAAAAGCCAAAAGTGACTTATAGAGAGCTTTTATACTACTTTTTTCTTCCTCTGTCCCGTGATCCCAACGGGGCTCATGGATCCTTTCCTTTTGATGACCTGTCCAACTTGACATATAAAGCAGAACCGCAGAATCTCTGTGGCGCCACAGTTTGGAGCATGGACTGAGGTACTTCCTGACACCCATACTTAATACCTCTGGTGGTTTTAAAATTTGTCCACAAATTCTTCAACACCCATTCCTCCAAAAAGGGAGAATAAATGCCCTCTCTCTAGGGTATGGAAAAGACTTAATGACTTGCTTCTAATACATAAAGTAGCATGGAAATAACAGTGTATGAACAGGCAATAAAAGACATCAGACTTCCTGTTTGCTCTTTCTTTCCAATCATTCACTCTGCAGAAGTCAGCCACCATGTCATGAGGACATCTGACAAAGAGCTGAGGCTTCCTGCCTAAAACTAGCACTAATTTGCCAGCCAGGTGAGTGAGTCATTTTAGATCAGCCCATGCAACCTCAGTTAAGCTTTCAGAGTGACCACAGCGCTCTCTGGACGACAACCTTTTGAGGGACTCTGAACCAGAACTACACTGATAAGCTGCTCCCAGATTCCTGACCCCAGAGAAATGGTGTGACAAAACAAATGTTTGTTTTAAATCCCTAAGATTGGTGTAATCTGTTGAAACACTCTACATAATAGTACAATCTTCTTTCTCTTCTGGCACTTAGAATTGAGTCCCTGACTTTCAGCCCTGGGAGACACATTCCCTGGAGGCCAGTCTTAATCAGTACCCCATGTGCTGCCCTCCTCTTGTCAGTCCTCTCTCTTGCCTTGGGGTGCACTCTGTGAGCTTTCCACAAATATTTATTCAAGAGATATCTCTGGGTCCAGCCTTGTGTGGGGCCCATACACAACCCAGAAAAAATGCACCCAAACAATGAGTTGAGCGTCAAATGCTTGCAGAACTTCAGAGGAAGTATGGTAATTTGTAACCGGTCTCTTGATTATGAAGGGCTTATTATTAATATAGGCTTTGGATTTGAAGCATTAAATCTGGCTCAGTCTTTTAATCTGTCTGTACTAATTTAATACTAAGTCACAGCTCTGATTCCTTTATCTTCATGGTGTCACTTCAGATCATTAGTCATTCACTACACATTAGGAGTGGTGAAAATTCTATTTTACACCAGATCAATGCTCCTTCAATCTTTTTATTTTTAAATCCCTCCCCTTGATTGTTTTGCCCCTTATCTACTTTCCTCTAAATTTACCTTCCTGTCTCCTTCCACAGACCCCTATTAGTGCTAAATATAACTCCAGGGAAACAAAACACTCTGACATCACCGTGACTGATACAATTACTCTAAACCAGCTTCCTCTTCTGCAAAGTACTTATGAGTACATTTGGGGAGCAAAGAAAGCAAACATTCTTTTGGAATTTGCCTATGATGTCCAAAGAGCAGTATTAGAAGCAAAATGCTTCTACCCAGGTACCACACAAGCTGGTGAAATGCCCGTACTATATCGTGTTTTGAGATGATTCTGAGGGATCAGCTCTGTTTTCATGTTGGTCCCGGTTTCTCAGCACATCTAACAGGGTATAATAGGACCATCAGGCTTGGACAAGACTGAGAACAGACAGGTTATTAAAAAGCTGCCATATCAATAACAATCTTTGTCTTCCCTTCCACCTGGCTTGACCTAAACCTCCACAGTGTGCCAGGACCCTGAAGCAGCTTTCTTCTCGTAGGACCACAAACAGCTCAGGGCCAATCCGACTGCTCAGAAGCTAGGAACACAGAACTATAGATCTCCTCCAATTGGAAGTCAGGATCATGGAATTGTGAATCTCTTCCTGTCAGTAGACATCTCCTTAACAGAAACTAAAAACTAGGGATTCATGACAGACTCCCTCTGAGGACAACAGGACACCTGCGCTTGAAGAATGCTCAGGTCCCAAACTGGCACCTATGTCCTGCCTCACCGACTCAGGCTGAACGCTCTTGCTCTGGTAGGCAGGAGGTCCCACCTCTTTCCCTCCTCTAAATTAAAAGACCCACAGCTGATTTTTAAAAACTTGTTTGGCATCCATTCAACACTCCCTTATTGACTGTTGTTCAAACATTAAATGTTTCTTCTGCAGTAACTAATCTCAGGAGATAATGAGCTTGAAATTTACTTTTTACTTTTCAACATCATTTCACTTACATCAAAAACATTACTATATGTTCCCAGGAGATCATGCATAATTAAAATATTGGAAATGCAAATGAGGAAAAGAATTG
Source organism: Cuniculus paca (assembly GCA_004365215.1). NCBI lineage: Eukaryota > Metazoa > Chordata > Mammalia > Rodentia > Cuniculidae > Cuniculus > Cuniculus paca. The sequence goes on along the minus strand of RJWT010004295.1, from coordinate 5,573 downwards.
CTCCAGAGATGATAAAAAATAATAGTAGCAGTCACTTCGGCATGCATGCATGCTCCTGAGGAGACAAGCGAGGTGCAAAGCATTCTTTACATATCGTCAGTGTCCACTGAGTTCCAGAGGATACCCAGTTCCTCACTTCAGGAAGCTGAGGTTCTTTGAACTTATAAGATTTGCGTAGGGTTCCCCAACTAAAAGTATTAGAATCTCAATCAAAGCTAGATGAGAATGACTCCCAGCTCCCGGTCTGAACCACTCACTGTGCCATACCAGCCCATGCTGCAAAGTCCACACAGTCACACAGATAAATGTGACCAGTGTCCCCGAAAGCCATGCCTCGCAGTGCACAACACCACACTCAGATTCACCACCACAATGAATTTGGCTTTCAGTATTAACAACAAGGCCATAAGGTACCAGGAAATTAAAATAACTGTCTTTCCAGAGTTTACATATAGCTTTGTCTTCAGATTATTTTCATCACATTGCTTTATTTATGTTACAAATAATGTGTCAGTAGGTTTCTCAAATCATTTAGAATATTTTACTTCCACCTATGTTAATAAGCTATTTATTCAACAATTCCTGCCAAAATATGTTCTAAATTCTTTACATATATTAACTCATTTAATCCTCAAGACTTATTTTATCTTTTTAAATTTTTTTTAAAGAGAATAAAAACAAAACAAAACAAAACAAGAGTAAAACACAACAAAGCAAATCAGAACAGAACAAGTCAAGCAATACAGGTCTTCAAAACATAACGACAGGAAATTAACAGTGGCTACCCTAGTGTCTCTTGTTTTCTTCAAAATGGTTGTTCATACATTCACACACAATAAACTCAAGCAAAAAATATATATATATATAAAAACCAGCTTAAAAAAAAGAGTGAAAGTATTACAGGCCTTCAAATCAGACAATAAGAAATCAACAATGGCTACCTTAATGTCCTTTGTTTTCTTCAAAAAAGCTGATCTTCTTGCATATTGCAACCAAGTAGTAGAAAACAGACTTAAACCAATCAAATCAAAGAATAAAAGCATTATTGGACTTCAGAACCTGAAGATATGAAATCAGCTATGGCTACCATAATGTCTCATTTTCTTCAATGTAGCTGTTCATATTTTGATATTTAATAAAATCTGCTCTTGTAAACTCTTTAGTAGTTCTAAGCGTGTATAAGCATATACTTGTACATCTATCCTCTCTGTGCTAGAGGCAATAGCAGAACAAAACACAAGAAAAACAAAAAACAATAAAGACAGATAAATAACAGTAATAAAGAGCCCAAAACAATAACAATATAGGCTTTCTAAGCTAGGTGATGGGAAGATACCAAAGGTTGTTATTTCGTATAGTTGTCTTCAGGAGTTGCTCAGTTTACCAGGTATAGGCATACAGAATTGGTCTGGTTCTATGGATGTTCACTGTTTTTTTCTAAGAACTAATAAAATTAGTAGTACAATAATCTTATCTATCTTAAATATATATATATGCAAATTTATATCTTTTCTTTTCCCTTCCTTCTTTTCTCCTGTTCCGTGAGTTGTTTTAGCCTTTAGAAGTTTCTTACCCTTTCCCCATATTTATCAGGGATTTTGTATCTCATTGAGTCTTTCAGTTTCTTACACTAGGGAGACAATGTGGTGTTTACACATGTGAGTTTGATTTATTTCACTTATGAGTATGGTCTCAAGTCCCATCCATTTACCTATAAAAGCCTCAGTGTGATCCTTATTTGTAGCTGAATAGTACTCCATTGTATAAAAGTACCACATCTTTTATATTCATTCCTCAACTGATGGGCATTTGAGTTGTTTCCAAGATTTGGCTATTGCAAATTGTGCTGCTATAAATAGGGGTGCACATGTATCACTGTGGTATGATGATTTCACTTCCTCTGGGAATATGCCCAGAAGCAGAATAGCTGGGTCAAATGGGCCTTCCAATCCTAGCTTTTTGAGGAACCTCCAGACTGATCTCCACAGTGGCTGCACCAGTCTGCACTCCCACCAACAGTGGAGAAGGGTTCCTTTTTCCCCACAGCCTCTCTAGAATTTGTCATTGGTTGTTTTCTTGATCTTGGCCATTCTTCCTGGAGTGAGATGGAATCTCAGGGTTGTTTTAATTTGCATTTCTCTAATGACCAATGATGCTGAACATTTTTTCATTTATTTATTTGCCATTTGTATTTCTTCAGCTGAGAAGTATTTTTTCATCTCAGATGCCCATTTTTGGATTGGGTCTTTGAATTTTGAGGGCCTGATTTTTAAAAATTCTTTATATGTTCTTGATAGAAGACCTTTGTCTGAAGGACAGTTGACTAAGATTTTTTTCCCAATTTGTGGGTTTTCTTTTCACTCTGTTGGAGATTTCTTTTGACATGCAAAACTTTTTAACAAGACAGGATCCCAGTTGTTTATTCTGTGAAGTGTTTCCTGTGCAGTTTGACTTTTGTTCATGAATTCTCCACCTACCCCATGTCTTCAAGATTTCTACCTACTTTGTTTTCCAGCAGATTTAGTGTTTCTGTTTTAATATGTAGATCTTTGATCCGTTTTGACTTTAGTTTAGTGTATGGTGATAGGCTTGGGTCTAGTTTTAGTTTTCGGCTTATGGAAAGCCAGTTTTTCTAGCACCACTTATTAAAGAGGCTATCTTTCTTCCAGTGAACATGTTTGGCCCCTTTGTCAAAGATAAGGTGGCTGAATGTGTTTGTAGTTGGGGTTGTATCTTCTAATCTATTCCATTGATCCTCAGGTCTATTTTGATTCCTATTTTTTAAAATTTTTAAATTTTATTTTAAAGAAGATAAAAGCAACGAAAATAAAACAGAATAAAACCAATCCAAACAAACCAGTGTAAGTGATACAGAACTTCAAAACATTGTAAAATCAACACTTGTTACCATAATGCCTTTTGTTGTCTTCAAAACAGCTGTAGATACCTTTGGACATAGTAAAAAATCAAACAGAACAGAATAGAATAGAAACAATAAAAACAAAATAATGAATGCAATAAAGGACTTCAAAATAAGACAATAGTAAATCTAAAATGGCTACCATAATATTATATCTTGCTATCTTTGAAATAACTACTCATGCTATTGGATATAACATAATCAAACAAAACAAAAGAGAATAAAACCCAACCCAACATAACAATGGAACCAATATAGGACTTCAAAAAACAAGACAATAGGGAATCAACAATGGCTACCACCCTCAGGAGACACCCCCCTAGATGCCATACTGTGTACCACTGTCCTCTGAACAGATGATCAGATCACCGGTCCTAGACCTGCAAGGTCAGTGAAACACCAAAGCACCACAGGCATCCAATTGCATTTCACCTCCATAGCTATTGTCACAGCCTGTGTTTCTCCAGATCAGCTGGTCACTTACAGGTGTGTTTGTGTGTGTAGGGAAATTGGTACTTCTTTGTCAGCCCAGGTGCAGGAAGGGGCTGGGGTCTGGCAGTCCTCCTGCCAGTGGCTGCCCGCGCATGGTGCTGGTTCCTGGGGGGCTTACTTCCTGGTGGGGCCTTGTTCTCTCCCCCCGCAGTCTGTGAATGGTGCTAACTCACAGGGAAAGGCTGAGATTTGGCTGTCCCCACTCCTGTGGCAGCCTGTGCATGGTGCTGGTTCCTGGGGGGGCGGTGAGGGTTGCTTCTACTTCTCAGGACTTAAAGGGCACTTAATATCAATGTCTCATTTAATAGATGGACAAACTGTGGTAAAGGCAGGCTGAGTAATTTGCCTGAGGTCATCAAGAAACAGATGCATCTTGAGTCAGAGCCAACGTCTTAACCTGTACACCACAATGGCTCTGTGTTGCATTCATAGTGCTTCCCTGTGTCTGTGCTTGCTGCCCTCAAAAACTACCATCACATCAAAAAATCTCTCTGGGGACATCTAACTTCAGGAATGTGACATAATACTCACTTTTGTTCACAGGCCTTTTAATGGCTTTGGAATGCACTTGGGATCATATCTAAAGCTCCTCAACCTGCGCTAAAAAATCACTGTAGGAGCTGACCCCTGCCTCTCTCACCTCCTGCAGAAGGTACTCTTCAATTCTAGTTTCTGTTTTTTTTCTTCAAGCATACCATATTATTGTTTATTTCAATGCTTCCAGACCTGCTGGACCTTATGTCTAACTCTTCTCTCAAGTAACTTCGGTTCCGTTTGCACAAGTTCCTACATACTGCCTCACAGAGGCCTTCTTAGCTTTCCATCTGGGCAGGGCAATGTGTAGGTGCTCCAAACACCTGACAAGGCCTCAAACATTGAGGGTGCTCAGTATGTATTCGTTGAATAAGTGTGGGATGGGTTACCCTCTTCCAGAAGCTATCAGAAGCAGAGAGACAGAGACAGAGATACAGACAGGACATAATGACTATATACTGTTGTGAGATAAGCACTTCGACAGAAATTCACACATACAAGGAAATCATTTTAATGTATAACAAGAGACAGAGGTAATACAATGTTGAAAGCAGCACTGGGGCACAGTGCCATCAAAGGAGATGTCCTGAGGGAGGTAGGACATGCCTGTGGCTCTAGATGCGGCATTACAGCCTGCCCTCACCATCTGTGTCGCTAGAAGGGGCACAAGATAGGGAGCATTTTTTTTTTATTTAAAAGAGAAAAAATTTCAAAACAAGATAATATGAGGATAACAATGGTTAATACACTGTATATTGTTAACTTTAAATTAGTTACTCAGAGCACAAGATATCTGCATTTAGTGGTGCAAACAATATGAACACAAACCTTTTCAATGAACAAAGAGAAATAAATAGTGGGCTGGGGATATAGCTCAGTAGCATAAGCACCTGCCTGGCATGTGCAAGGTCCCGAGTTTGATACCTGGTACTGAAAAGAAAGAAAAAAAAAAAGGAAAGAGAAATTAGTAGTATAACTATTACATATATATTGGCTTTTTCTTTCCTTCTTTTCTCCATTCACCCATCCCATTCTCTTTCAAGTTTATTTCCATTTTACAATATATATTGTACATGTTGGATCTTATTTACTCTTTCAGCTTTTTATACTAGAGACAATATGACATTACACATGTGCATCTGGTTTATTTCACTTGTAAGTATGGTCTCAAGTTGCATCCATTTACCTATAAAAGTCTCCAGTTTATCCTTCTTTATGGCTGAGTAGTATTCTATTGCATAAAAAGACCACATATTTTTAATCCATTCCTTGATCAACAGACATTTGGATTGTTTCCAAGATCTGGCTACCACAAATTGTGCTGCTATAAACATGGGAGCACATATACCTCTGTGGTACATTGTTTTTCATTCTTCTGGGAATATACCCAGAAGGGGAATAGCTGGGTCAAATGGAACCAGCAATCCTAGATTTTTGAGGAATCTCTGCACTGATTTCCACACTGGGTGCACTAGTCTATACTCCCACCAACAGTGGAGAAGGGTTCCTTTTTCCCCACAGCCCCTCTAGCATTTGTTATTGGTTAATTTCTTGATAACAGTCATCCTTTCCAGGGTGCTTTGCATCTATCAAATGACCAGTGATGTTAAACATTTTTTTCATATAT
>RJWT010004294.1:19765-33888 GCA_004365215.1 Cuniculus paca | reverse complement strand
CAATTATTTGTGTTGCCAATTATGTTAAAAAGAAACTAGCTTTTCTTGTAAATGCTCTAATATTTGATTTGGTAAAGATGACCTGAATTTAAAAATTCAAAATAATAAAGTTGACCATCTATTAATATAGACCTATCTGTTTAGTTTAATTTTCACTAAAAAAACATATCCCTAATATTTTATATAGATTGAAAGTGTTTTAGAACTTACATTTATTCCTTCACTTTTTTCTTTTCATAATTTAATAAGTCTATTGTTAATGCCCCAAATGGAATTGAAATTCTACAAATTAAATGATATACATATGTTGCACTTTGTAAATTTTTCCATCATAAAGTATGAATCTGGAAGTTCATTATCAAAATGGATTTGTTGTTCTGATAGACTACAAGTGAAAATACCTGCAATTATGTCCACAAATACAAAAGTTCAGCTGATACGGCAAAGAGTAACTATATACTTTTAGATATGCCATTGAGGAATTTTTTCTCTTGGGCTCTTATCTGCATAGAAATTTGAATGCAAGTCATCTTTTGTGATTATTGCCACCTTTAGTTTTGAGTGGAAATTTTTAATTCATGAAAGATGTTAGATATCAATGCATTGATCACTATCCTATTCATTCAGTGAAACTGAAATGGTATGAAAATGTGCAAGAACTTGATACCACACACCTTGTCACTTACAGTATAAAATCTCATAGGTTTATTTTTAAATGAAAAGAAAGAAAAAAATTCAATAGCATTATTAATCAGTGGTCAAATTTCAATGGAATGTATTACCTTGAATCAAAAGTCTTAATTAATCTGCATGAATTAATTCATAAAACAATGTCAAATTCATATACTGGCAAAGAAAGTTGTTATTGAATAAATCAAGGGATTATGTAAAACTAATGAGAAATTCACATCTTTCTCCATTTGAAAACTTATTATCTTAGTATTGTTAATTAAGTCAGACAACATTTTCCTACAGCATTATCTCTAACTTCTTTTCTATGATATTATTCACAGTTTTGGTCTTGATTTGTGGATAATTTGGTCCAAGTCCTAATTCTGAAGTGTTTCTTAATCACTTCATTTTCCCTCTTATTAGCTGCTGCTTTACATAAGAGATCACTGAGTGCCAATTCATTTTACCACAGAAAGGTCAATTTTATCTAAAAATTAAAATAACTTTGCCTTATTTCATTCTTAGCGAGGAAGCATGTAAGATCTAAAATTATTGTTGAGACATAATACATATGTGCTTCAGAAATTTCTGTCTCCCACACAGAATCTTCTTAGAAATTATGCAATGGTGATAAACATCAATATGTTCTTTGCTATGAGTCAAATTTTACCTGTTCCCTCAAGGGCATATATTGAAATTCTATTACTTATTGTGGCTGTATTGGGAGATAGGGATTTCATAAGGTAATTAAGGTTAAATGAGGTCATAAAAATGGGATTCTAAACCCATAAGATCATTCCTACTCACGCCTTACAAAAAAGAAAAAGTATCTATTTTTTTCTCTCTCTCCCATTTTCTTTCTATACACAGACACCAAAGAAAGACCCTGAACACAAATAAGCAGACGACTGAGTGTAGACTAGGAAGAAGGCTTTCACCAAGGAATAAACTGGTTAGCACCTGAATTATGGACTTTCAGACTCCAAAAATAGGAGAAATAAATTTCACTTGTTTATGTCTTTCTCTCCATGTTATTTTGTTATGACAGTCTGATTTTATTGTAAATCATTACAGCAAATGTGGCTGTGGTGGTTAATTAATTAATTTTCAACTTGAGTAGGAATGCCCACACATGGTATCAAACTTTCAAATTGATTATGTGGGGAGTTTCACTCCTGTATTCAACACTGACCATCATCATAATGATACTTTATATAAGAAGCTGAATTATGTCCAATTTTAGGAGTGTTCAGGTAAACTCTTAGCTCAATAACTGAAATAACTTTACACAAGACCACACAGGTACTAAAAATGGATTAATTAGCTTAAGTAATATGGAAACTGTACTGAGCACTTAAAGTAATAATTCATGCTATCTAGCTTCTAAAGACATTTTGCACAAGGTATAGAATCATAAGGCTTTACTTCATGGCAAAATATAATAACTTTGAAATTACCTGAACTTATTGAGAGCCTATTAAAGGACATAGAAGTTTGATTAGGTTGGAGAGAGTGTGATTGAGATGCAAAAGGAAATGAACTATACTGTCTGCTCTCCAAAAGTGTCCAGGTGAGAAACACTGCAAATAAATGCAATGCAGTTGAAAGCCGTAACTGTGTGGTGGACACACATTTCATCCAGGCAACTTCCAAATCGAAATGGGATTGGAATTTTATAAAATGAGAAACAAGAAGGCTGTGTAATCTGTGATATTTTTCTAGGTTGCTATTTTCTTCTTTAATTGTGACAAAACTCCTAGTTTCTGTAGCTAGAAGGTAGTTTGCTTCTTATGTCCCTTGTTCAAAATCTTTGGTAGAACCTTGTTTTGATAGCTGTCAGGACAGTTACAATATTTTAAGAATTATCCTTGTAACATTTGTGGGCTTTTGTTAAGTAATCCCAGTTAAGTTTCAGGGAAGAATATTAGAAAGAAAAAGTAAGAGAAGAGAAGACAAACCAAATAAAAATGAAAACAGCAATAGTGAAACCAGAAAGACTGGAGTCTATCACTTAATAGTTCACTCTGAGCCTGGAGTGGTGGTGCACTCCTGTAAACCCAGCACTCAGGAGGCTGAGGCAGGAGGATCGTTGCAAGTTCAAGACCAGCCTGGGCTACAAAGTGAGCCCAAGGCCAGCCTGAACTGCATAGCGAGACACTGTCTCAAAAAAAAAAAAAAAAAGTTCACTCTGACTGTGACTCTGGCAGTGTGTTTGTGTAGGTACTGACTATCCCAAGTGGTGTTCAGGTGGGTGTCACTTCAACCACTTGACTCTCATATTAAATAAATTTTATAAAATTGTCATTTTTATATTTCCTGTTAAATTATCTTATAAAAATTAATGAGAATATACAATTTTTGAACATTCTCTCTCCAAATAATTGGACTGCTATGTGGTTAAATTCATTAATAGAAATTTGTAACTTAATAAATTTAGAGAGTAAATCCTGTTCATCCTATGTATTGTATTTCTGCACCTGGGAAATGATATTAAAATTTTCGGTCTTCAATTTCACCATCTGTAAAGTGGCAATAAAACATTGTTAGTAATTATATTTTAAATATATGTAAACATTTTCCATAAATCATTTTTATAACATTGCATTGTCATTCAAACATTTTAGCTTATAAATTTAAAGAAAAATGATAACCTTAGATTTGAAATAAAGTAATACAAAAGAAATATAGATTACTATCTATGATGGAGAGATTCTTGATAAGTTCATTGAGAGCAGGGAAGAATTATTATTATAGTTTTGTAGAGTTTTAGTATATTGTTGCAACATCCTTCTTATTTGGTTATCTTTTTATGATTTATAAAAATCTGTCATATTTTTTATCTTATTTGGAATTTTTTTTATCTAGCTTGTATTGTAGGTGGACCAAGTATCAGTCATATTTTGTAGTGGAGAAAAATGATGATTTGAGATGTTAACACTCTCTTCCACAGTTATTTATCCAGTCACTGCTGACAGTGAAATTGCTATTCATCTGATACTTAACCTAACATTTATTTCTCTAGTAGATGCTAGGTACTAGGTAGGCATAACTAATGCAATTGTTTTTTTTTCTTTTTATTCATTTAAAAATCAGTAAGTCTATTGTTGGGAATTATTCTAATACTGGAAATACTGAGGTCAATGAAAATCACATGATCATTATATACATAAATCCTAAACTAAAGAGAGAGTAAACTGACAATAACCAGATTACAACAATTAAATGATCTTCCGAAAGTGTAATGAAGACAGTGTTGTGATTGGGAAGGTCTGAATGTACTGATTACGATGGCAAGGTTAGAGAAAGCCTGTCTGTGTTGATAAATTCATGCTGGAAAGTGAATAATACTGAAGAAACAGTAATGTGAAGAATTAAGAGAGTTGAAAGTAGAGAACATAAACTGTAATATGATATTAACATAGAAAAAAATAACTCTCAAAATTTGGCACAATTCTAGGAATGAACAGAGACCAGTGCAGATAGAGAAAGATGAGAGTCGTTGCTAGCTATGAGAACAGACGTGTAATCAGGGGAAGAGGAAAGAATTGGAGTTTATTTTAAAGTATTGGCAATCTAGGGCTGGGGATCTAGCTCAGTGGTCTAAGCGCCTGCCTGGCAAGCGCAAGGTCGTGAGTTCAATCCCTGGTGTTGCAAAAAAAAAAAAAAAAAAAATATATATATATATATATATATATATATATATATAGGCAATCAATTAAATCTCTTTTTTAATTTTTATGTATTTGTTCTTATTTTCATTTAGAGTTTTATTGGCATACAATTCACACAACATAAAATCCATTCACTTGAAGGATACAGTTCAATTGTTAATAGAGTGGTAAAATTATCAAGATAATCTAATTTGAAAACATATTCATTCTCCAAAATAAAACACTGTGTCTGTTAGCAATTACCCTCCAATCCCCTCAATTTCCACTTAGGTGTATACCGATTAAACCTTGGTATACCTGAAAAACCATTGCCTATTCAAGGTCATGAAGATTTATCCTAAGTTTTTTCATTTGCTTTTATGGTTTTAGCTGTGTTAGGAGATACATATAAATTACTTTGCATATGGGATGAGATAGAGGTCCAATTTCATTTAACTTGAAATGGATATTCAGTTGTCTTGGCAATATTTGTTTATTCTTTCCTCATTTTATTGTCTAGGCACCCATGATGGAATTCAATTGACCATAAACTTAAGGTTTATTTTTTGACTGTCAGTTCAAATATAACAATATATAGTCATATAGTTATATATGAATATGTGTATATGTGCATATATACATATAATCATAATGTATATGCTACGTGAAAAACTCAGTTCCTTGAATATTGCCACATATAAAGAAACTTCAAATAGAAATGAGTGTGTCCATCTTTGATTTTCCAAGTTGTTTTAGATATTTTGTGTTCTTTGCATTCCACATTAGGAACACTGCCAATACTTCCTAAAATGCAGCTGGACTTTTTTATATAGATATCCATGCACTTTCCTTCATTCTCTTTTCTCTCTGCTTTATAGACTGCATGATCGCTATCAGTCTATCTTCAATTTTCTGATTCTACTATCAGCTCAAAATTTTTGTAAATCTCCTCTGAGAAGTTTCTCTTTTTGTGTATTCTACTTTGCAACTGCAGAATTTTCATTATCTCTTTAAAATAATTTCTATTTACTAAAAGCCTCTATCCGATAAGACACTGTCATCATTTCTTGCTTTAATTCTCTGCTAGCCAATTGCTGTATTCTTTTCATAAAATAGCTATGAAAATGGAATGTTCTCATATCCTAACTGCTAAAATCCCCAGACTAGCTCTCCCTTTCTAGTTAGATAATAGCTATGGCCATTTCCTCCTGGTCCCTCCAGATCCTATGAAAGATTTCTTCATAAAGAAAAACCATGGAATTTTGCAGAGAAATTGAAACTCATAGCCTCTCAATATTCTTTTTTTTTTTTTTTTTTTTTTGTGGCACCAGGGATTGAACTCACAACCTCACGCTTGTCAAGCAGGCGCTTAGGCCACTGAGCTAAATTCTCGGCCCTCTCAATATTCTTCCCCAATTTTTCTGTATTTCCTTGAAGAGCTATGTCACGATCAATTGTAAGACCTTTAATCAATCCACAGTTACACTGGAAGACTGACTTTCCCTAAACTTAACCAACACAACAGGTCTTTCCCAAAGTAACTAACGCCACAATTCTGGAAATTAAGTCATCAAGTTTAATAATAAAAGTCAGTAATTTAGGGTTGTATATTGTTGAGGTTCTTGTGAAATAGAATTCTTATGGATATAAATAGGCATTTGTGGGTTCAGAGGAAGGAATACATATTATCAATAAATACCTTGTACATATCAATAAATTTATAAGTTCTACTATTGTAAAAATTCTACACAAACAATAAAAAACAAAAGTGTAAGTAGGAAGTTAATTTTTTCCTGTGGAAATGACAACATATAAATATTGAATAACAGAACCATGATTGGTGGGGCATGCCTGTAATCCCAGCAGTTGAGAATGTGAGGCAGGAGTATCACTGGGAACTGGAGATCAGCCTGTACTACAAACTGAGTTCTAGGCTAGGCTGAACTACACAGGGAGACATTGTCTCAAAAAGACAAAAAAAAAAAAGAAATCCCAGTAATTCACACACACAGGGAGAATAGTGAAGATGGTGAAAGAGTGTCTTCTGAAGTGAAAAGAACAGAAAAGTTTGTTTGCAGGAAAATGGAAATCTGTGTCAGTTCTTGTTAAATGACTGAAATGGATATATGAAGAAATGTGTGATCATATCTGGGAACAATGAGCCTGTTGGCAATTTGGAAAGAATGGTAAACAGTATTGTGAATCAGTAAGCAAGATCATATGTTGAGTAATTAACTAAGACCTTAAAAAGTACAAGCAAACAAACAGGAAGACAGAAAATGGAACAATTTCTTGAAGGAAATGGATACATATGTTAATGAATAAGTCTAAATATTTGACAAGACAGGAAATTCCCGGCATATTTTGTAGATTCATTCTTATTTATTCAGAGAATTAGCTTCCTTGTTCATGCATACAAAATATTTGCCATATCCTAGTCTATCATTTATACAAGTTAAGAGATACATTGTTCTAAAGAAACTTGTAGAAATAGGCATGACGATCTTTTTTTAGAAGTACGATGTATAGTTCTAACTCACAAACAAATGACCAAGCCAAACATACCTGCAACTGTTTAATACAGCAATGGAGATAAAACAGCTAGTGCTTAAGCAGGACAATTTTAAAGCTATGTATGCTGTCTTGGGTTATAAAAGTTCCTAAATATGATATCATTTCTCTTCAAGATGATTTTGTCTGCTCTGCCTAGGATTCGTAACTTCTTTCCACTACAATTGTCTGACTTGAGTCGGAGCATCTCTGTCTCAAATAATGATTTAGAATCTCTTTACTTTGAGCATCTAGTGGAAAATCTCTTAACTCTTTCTTTTAATATTTCCTTACCCATCCAGGTCCCAAGATGGCCACACACACATTGTCTACTGACTAAGCAAAAAACCTACGTATAACCCATGGCAACAACAATGGCTATTCAATTTATTCAAATATTGAGAGAACAGTCTTTTTCCAACTCCCATTATTGCTCCTTGTCTTACTCTATGTTTCTACAACAAAATACCTGAGTACTTTATACAGAAAAGATTTACTTAGCTCACACTTCTGGGAGGTCAGTAATATGGCAGTAGCATCTGATTATCTCTGGTGAGGGTCTTCTGACTTTCATATATGCCAGAAATCATCATAGTCGGGGAGGAGTGTAAGTACAAAGGGCTAGATCACATGACAAGACAGAGAGCAAGCAAGAGAGCTGAGACAACCAACCCAACTTGCTTTAAAACAACTCATTCTCATAAGGAATCACACAACTCATGACACCAGCTTTAATTTCTTTCATGGACAGTACCTTAAATAACCTATAATATTTGACTAGTGGCATGTCTTAAAGGTTTTACCACCTCAACATTATCAAGCAGCACTAAGATCCTAGCAATTAACAGCATCCTTATAGTACAATATTTTCACAATCATCTATACACATGTGCAGCATTTCCTACCTTTTGTATTTAATGATGTTGCTCCTCTATTTAATCAAACCAGAGGCAAATCACAGTTCTCAGTGTATACTGTCTACAAGGAAATCATTTAAAATGTTTCACTTCTGTTTTTGATGTCTGTGTCATTAAGGTTGAAGATACACTGAACACTGGTCCTCTTCCTAGAGAACTAGTGGAGAGACGCAGTGCAGTAACTTCTCTCTGCCTTTTATTCCTCCCTTAGCTTATTGCATACTATCCATTTGTCAATGCTGGGTGGAAAAAAATTCCCTACATACTCATGTGAGTTCTTCTCACAAGATTTCTTTCTGCCTTCACTATCACATTGGTATCTTATTAAACTTGATTTTGGCACTAGCTGAAATGCAGGGCAAAATAATCCCATTACAATGTTGTTCATTATTTCTTTCAGAATGGCAGCTTATAATCAGTAGAGAAATTATTTATCCCATGTATGATTTTCCAATTGAAACACTAAAATTCTTTGGCAATGATAATCTATGAAATATTGAAGAAGCTATCTAATATAAGCCAAATTAAGTATAGAAAGAAGAAAGTTACAGATAGAAGACCTAGAAGACAGTTGTAGAAGATGGTGATAAAAGAGTTTTCATGACTATATCAATGGAAAGACAATGCAGAGGAGAGGATCCGGTTGACTTATTTTGAACAAGAAGAAATTTTGTTTGCTTTTCGGAACAGAGTCTTGTTATGTAACTCAGGCCGTCCTTGAATTAATTATTTAACCCATGCTGGTTCTAAACTCATGGCGATGTTCTTGTCTCATGGGTAGGGATTACAGGCATACACCAACATTCCCCTTTTAACCAGAAAGACTTATAACCTCAGAATTCAGTGCTTCTTGGATATTAGAAAAAGCTAAAAAAAATTCTGAGTTGGTATCGTGGAGTAAATTCCAAAATATTACCAAAGTGATCCACTATAGCTTCTTTTCCATATGCAATGAATTTTGGAATTAGTCACAAAAAAAAAAAGTTCCTGCCATTCATGCAATTGTCAGGAGATGGGAATGGATGCTGAGTCTCTTAACACCCAGGAATAAAAAGAATAAATATATTCTAGCTATGAGAGAGAATAAAAAAAATTCCAAGATGAGCCACCATCTATCTACATGAACTTTCTTGAAAATAATTAAGGTAGACAGAAAGAGGGCTACTATTACAGTTTCATTTTTTGTATCTCCCATATCTTAAGTGACAGCATGGTTCTAATACATAAAAAAACCACTTAAAATAGATGTTGTTGGACTTCCGGGAAGATGGCAGAGCGGTATGCAGCAGAGAAAGAGTCTCTCAGAGATTTGATGTCCAGACGTTAGAATATAGCAATATAAGGAAGAGAACAAAGAGTGAAGTGGATCTTCAGAACCCAGGAAGTATCTGAAGCAAAATTGAAGCCCAAGAGGAAAACAGAGAAACTTCAATGAAAAAGAAGAAGCAGGAGGTACTTGCTCCATGAGGCCAGACTCACTGCATGAGTGGGGCAGCTTGAAACTGCAGATGCGCAGTGAATGTTGGCAACTGCACAGGTCTCCACAGGGAAATACACCAGTGGAGAAGAGCAGTGGATGCAGCAGTGGATGCTGGTGAGTTGTCCCATTCCAACCTCCCGCAAGAGAGGGTGATTGGCTGGGGGCCATCTTGGAGAGCAGTCAACTGAGTTTGGGAATCAGAAAGGCTGCTGGCTCCATCTGGTGGCTCACAATCAAGTTCAAGCCTGTAGCCAGTGAGGGGACAGTAGAGGGCTGGACAGGTCAGGTTTCAGCCTTGCAACCTGAGGTCAACCTGAACTTTAATGGATATAGGGCTGCAGACTCATTGGCATCATCCTCTACTGTCATGAATCTGCTGCTGGCTTGCTGGAATTGTTTGATTTGAATCTGGATTCTGTCTGCCCATATTATCTACCAGTGGTAGCAGAGACACACTTCGAAGTGAACATTTTTAATTTTATTTTTCTTGGGATTTTTAATTTTCTCTCTATGTTGTTTGTTTGTTCTTCACTTTGTTTTATATGAATGTGAACATGGTTGATAGATTTTTGTTGTTGTTTTGCTCTATTCTTTTCACTTGTTTCTTATCTCTTTTTCTCCTGTCTTCTGTACCAGTTTCCCAAAGTTTGTGTGATCCCTCTTTGTCCTCTAGTTCTGCTTCCAATCTCCTGCTTTTCTTCTATTTCTCTATTTTTCCCCACAACCCCTTTTAAATTTTCTCCCCTGAAGGTAAATTACCATGTAGTGAGCTCAATTATTGCATTCAATTTTTTGGTTCATTTTAGATTTTATTATATAATGACAAATCTAGTTCATACAGTTAAAAGTGGCAAATTAATACTTAACCTCAGTATGTCATTTTCTAGGCTGTATTTATGGATTCTGTCACTTTAACCAAAGTGACATAATTGTTCTAACCAGTTGACCTTCCTGGTATACCAAGACCCAGATTGCCAGAAATAAGCCCAGTGCCAAAGAACCAGGGACTGGGCCAAATAGGCAGCAATATCTCATCCCCAATAAATTAAAGAGGTAGGCTCTTTCAACAGACTTAAAACCAAAAATCCAGCTACACCTGGAAGGCACCTCTGAGAAGTAGTCATTTCTTAAAGTTTTTAATACTAGCAATAAAACTACACACTATAGCCAACTTACAATCATCAACCCAGGAATTAAACTAAAAAAAAAAACACACAAAATGAAAAGACACTTAAACATGATGCAACCCCAGCCATCTAACTTGCAAAAGGCAAATTCAGGGGTTGAGGAGGTAGAAAAATTCGAAAGTTATCCATTTGTAGTCTCTGAAGTGGTAACAATGGAGTAACTAAGCTGATGAAAGAGGTTCTAGAAAATACCAAATCAGAAATAATTTTTCAAATAACTACAGAGATGGTGACCATAATGAAAGACATGATTAGTTACTTTACAGCAAATATATGAATAAAAAAATAGAGAGGTTTAGGAAAATGATAGAAAGTATGACTATCCAAGATAAGAAACAAATGTAATCCATAAAATAGATTTAAACAGATATCCAGGAGATTAAAAATTCCATTATAAATATATGGAGTAGAATAAGCCAATGTGAGGACACAATCTCAGCTAGAGAAGACAGGATTGTGGTTAGTGATCATGAAAAGAAATTATTTCTTAAAAATGATAAGGGATCATAAGAAATCAATCCAGCAGCTGCTGGATGGTGCAAAGAAGAATAACATGAGATGGATTAGAGTCAATGAAAAAGCAGGAGCTGGCACAAATGACATAAAAAACCTGTTCACAGACATCATGGCAGAAAAATTTCCTGGCAGGGAAAAAATTTGACATACAGATAAGTGATTTTTTTTTAATTCTGAATTATTTCTATCCTTTTTTCTGTTTTGCTTTCTAAAATAAAAAAAAAAAGAAATATAGAGCTCCAATTAGTCATGTTAAAAAAAAATCTACAGCAAGTCATACAAGAGTCAAGATACCAGAAATTCAACAGAATAACAGAATACTAAAATCTTTTAGAGAAAAGAAATTATCCATAAAGGAAAGCCCATCAGAATCATGACAGACTACTCAACAGAAACCCTCAAGTCAAGGAGAATTGGGAGTGAAGTATCTCAAGCCCTCAAAGAAAACAAGCTCCAATCCAAATGGATGTAACCTGCAAGACTATTTTTCAAAACTGATGGAGAAATAAGAAACTTCCATAAGAAAGATCATGAAAATTCATGAACATCAAACGAGCACTCCAAAATATTCTGATGGACATTCTAGAAAGAATAACAAGGATTACAAATTCATGAATCCTAACAAAATGTGTACATTGGGCAAGCCAAACAATGAAACAGAGGGTGAAATACGGGGCCCAACAATAGGAAAACAACATGACAAGGACAAGTGAGTACATATCATTTATAACCATGAATGTCAATGATCTCAATTCTCCAGTCAATAGAAACAGACTGGCATAAAGGATCAAGAAGCAAGATCTAACAATATGCTGCATACAAGAAGCACATTTAACTCAAAAAGAAATTCATAGACTGAAAATCAAAGGATGGAAAAATAATAGGTGATATGAGAGGAACCCAGAATACAGCAGGCATAGCTATCCTATTTGCAAACAGACTGGATTACAAGCCAATACTGACTAAGAGAGACAAGGAAGGTCACTACAACTTTGCAAAGGGAACAATAAAAACAGAGATAACAATCAAATGTATATATGCACCAAATACCAGTGCACCAAACTGTATAAAACAAATATTAACAGGCATGAAAAATGAAATAAGCAGCAATATATTGTAATGGAGGACCTCCATACTTGACAGTCACAAACAGACAGATCAACTACATAAAAACCAACAATGAAATATTACAACCAAACCAAACTTCTGAACAAATGGACTTAGTAGATGTCTACAGCATGTTCCACCCGTGACATCGCTATACACATTTCTCATGGGCACAGAGTGTTCTCCAAAGTGGACCACATACTGGTTCAGAAAACATACTTAAATAAATGCAAAGAAATTGAAATTGTCCCATGCATATTATCAGAAAATAGTGCAATGAAGTTGGAAATGGCAAAAGAAACCACAAGAACTTTATAAACACATGGAAATTAAATAAAACCCTTTGGAAACACCAATGAGTTACAAATGAAATTAAAGAAGAAATTAGTTTATAAAATTAAATGATAATGCCAATACAACATACTCTAAACTAGGGTACACAATGTAGCCATTCTATAAGGGAAATTCATAGCAATGAATACCTATATCAGGAGAAGAGAATGAGTATAAATAACTAAATGTTGGACCTTGAGCTTCTAGAAAAAGAGAAGTGAGACAAGTCAAATGCTCATAACGGGGAGGAAATTATTAAGATTAGAGTAGAACTCACAATATAATGAAGACTAAGAAAAAATACAAAGAATCAATGAAACAAAGCCTTGGTACTATGAAAGATTAAATAAAATCAACAAACCATTTGTCAACCTTATTGAAAAGGGAAAAGAAAAGATGCAAATTCATGCAATTAGGAATGAAGAATGAATTTACAACATATCTACAGAAATGCAGAAGATCATCTGTACCTTGTTTAAAAACTTCTAGTCTATTAAGATGGAAAATGCAGAAGAAATGAACAGATTCCTAGATATATATGAATTAATGAAGGTGAATAAAGAGATACAAAAAATTCTAAATAAACCAATATCAGTCAATGAAACTGAAGATGTAATTAAAAACCTAACAACAAAGAAAATCCCAGACTCTGATGGATTCAGTGCTGATTTCTATAAGAAACTTAGAGAACACCTAATACCACTAGTTCTCAAACTCTTTAATGAAATTGAAAGGGAAGCAAGACTTCCAAATTCATCGCTGGAAGCAAGCATTACCTTGATACCAAACCAAAAAAGGATGAAACCAAAAAGAGAACCACAGAACAATCTCCCTAATGAACATAGATGCAAAACTCCTCAATGAGATTCTGGAAAACAGAATGCAGCAAATCATCAAAAAGATCATACACCATGACCAAGTAGGATTCATTCCAAAGATGCAGGAATGGTTCAACATATGCAAATCAATAAATGTAATACACCATATCAACAGAACCAAGGACAAAAACCATATGATCATCTCAATAGATGCAGAAAATCATTCAACAAAG
Source organism: Cuniculus paca (assembly GCA_004365215.1). Classification (NCBI taxonomy): domain Eukaryota; kingdom Metazoa; phylum Chordata; class Mammalia; order Rodentia; family Cuniculidae; genus Cuniculus; species Cuniculus paca. The sequence continues at coordinate 20,425 of RJWT010004294.1, read as the reverse complement.
CCCAGTATCCATGCATAATAAAAATCCTACAGAGAATTGGAATAGATATTCTTTTTATTTCAATCTGATAAAAGCCATCTATGACAAATGAAGAACTAGCATCATTCTAAATGGACAAAAACTGAAAGCTTTCACTTTAAAATCAGGAACAAAATTAGAATGTTCATTTTCACCACTGTTGTTCAGTATCATTCTGAAAACATTAGCCAGAACAATTAGACAAGAGAAAGAAATAATAGGAAAATAATAGGAATAAGGACAGGAATGGACTGGGGATATAGCTTAGTGGTACAGCACCTGCCTGGCCAGCACAAGTTCATGAGTTCAATTCCTGATACAAAAAATAAAAGGAATAAAGATAGGAAAGGAAGAAATCATTATTTGTGGATGACATGATACACTATATAGAAGACTCCCAAAATTCCACCAAGATATAGCTCAGTGGCATAAGCACCTGTCTGGCAAGTGCAAGGTCCTGAGTTCAGTTCCCCATACCAAAAAAGAAAAAATCTCCACCAAAAGACTTCTATATTTAATAAACAAATTCAGTAGTATAGCTGGATACAAAGTCAAAGCTCAAAAATCAATAGCCTTCATGTAAATGCATAATAAACTCAATGAGGGAGAAATTATGGAAACAACACCTTAACAGTAGCATCA
>RJWT010004294.1:0-19665 GCA_004365215.1 Cuniculus paca | reverse complement strand
AGGGGAACAGATTAGAAGATGCAGAAACAACTCCAGGGATACATAGTCACCTAATCTTTGACAAAGGTGTCAAATGCCTTCACTAGAAGAAAGCTATCTTCTTTGATAAATGGTGCTAGAAAAACTGACTTTCCACAACCCAAAAATTATAACTAGACCTATGTCTTTCAAAGTGCACTAAATTAAAATTTACGTAGATCAAAGATTTAAATATGAAAACAAAAACACTAAATCTTCTGGAAGATACAATAGGTAGAACTCTTAAAGACAACGATATGACTAAAGATTTTATTAACAAACTCAGTCACACAGGAAATATCACAAAGGATCAATAACCAGGATCTCATATTACTAAAAAGTTTTTGTGCAGCAAGGAAAACCAGCAACAGAGTGAAGAAACAATCCTGAGTGTGGAAAAACAATTCTCACCCGTTGATCCTCAGACAAAGGATTACTATTTAGAATATATAAAAAACTAAAAAAAAATCAGACCTCCCAGATTTAAAGACCCAATCCAAAATATGCATCTGAAGTGAATGGACACTTCTCTGATGAAGAAATACAAATGGCAAATAAATATATCAAAATATGTTCAACATCATTGGTACAAAAGAAATGCAAACTAAAGCAAATGCAAATTCAAGAACTGCAAATTAAAACAACATGATTTCATCTCATCCCAGAAAGAATTGCAACTATCAAGAAATCAACCAATTCCAAATACTGGTAGGGATATGGGGAGAAAAGGAACTCTTCTCCACTATCGGTGGGAGTGTAGACTGGTGCAACCACTGTGGAAATCATTGTGAAGATGCCTAAAAAATCTAGGACTAAGGGTTCCATTCAACCCAGCTATTCCTCTTTTTGATATCTTCGCTAAAGTACTAAAAACATCATAGCACAGCAATATATGCCCACCCATGTTTATTGCCGCAGAGTTTGTAATAAGTAAGTCTTGGAAACAGCTCAAATACCCATCAACTGATAAAAGGAGAGAGAAGATATGGTGTTTTTATAAAATGAAGTACTATTCTGCCATAAAGACATATAAGCTTGAGGCATTTCTAACTAAATCAATAAGACTTGAGTACATACTTTTAAGTGAAATAAACCAGACACATATGTGTGAATACTGTACTGTTTCTCTGGTGTGAGAAAACAAAAGTGTAAATTGGAAATATATAATAGATATTGTTAAATAGGAAGAAAGTGTTGAAATGGGAAGTGAAAGTAGTAATGGGGGATGGGAAAAGAAGGAAGGAAAAAGAAAAAAATGGTGAGAAAAGTCAGAAAAAGCCGGGGATCTAGCTTAGCGGCCTAAGCGCCTGCCTGGCAAGCGCAAAGTCATGAGTTCAATCCCCGGTGCCGCAAAAAAAAAAAAAGAAAAGTCAGAAAAAATGGAAACAAATCTTTTGTAAATAAGAAAGGAGTAGGAGTTGAAGGGACAGTAGGAGAATGGGGAAAAAAAGAATCTTGTTTTGTCATATAGAAGTATAAATTCGCTATGATGAATGTGATCATTATGTATGCCTAACATGTACCTATAAACTGTATTAATTAAAAAAAATGAAAACAAATGAAAGAGATACTTGAGTGAAGTTTTCTAGAAGCAATTTAAAATGTTGCAGCACAAAGTGAAGGATTTAAGGGTCAAACTCTTTGTTTTATGTATGGTATAAACTGTTCAAAATTCACATATTGAAATCTCAATTTCCAATTCTTCAGAATATAAGTTAATTTGGCAAAAATATCTTTAGACAGGTAATTAAGTTACAATGAGGCTATTAGAGTGAAGCCCTAATTTAGTATTATTGTGTCTTAATAAGCAAGGGAAGGAGGAGAAGTGGCATACCTACAGAGCAGGATAACCAACCTTGTTAAGAGGGGCAAAGCATAGTCATCTGCAAGATAAAGAGAATCATCACAGAGGAAATAGACCCTATTGCCATCTTGATCTTGGACTTCCAGCCACTAGACATGTAAAAAAACCCAATAGTTCTTTTGCTTTAGCTACACTAGTCTATAGTATTTAAAGTGCAACAGCTCCCTTGCTAGTTTATTTGTTTGATTTGGCTATATAATTCAGTGCATAAGATAACCACTGAAAATTTGGGGGGGCATATCAGGAATCGAACTCAGGACCTCAAGCTTGCCAGGCAGGCATTGTGTCACTGAGCTATATCCTAGACCCTACCCATTGAAACTTCAAATGAGTTTGAGACAAAAACACAGAATATGGCATTTAACAGAAAGGCATGAGTAGACAACACACTTGGTAGAAACCCTTTTGTAGACCAAAACATACATACATGTATATTTCATATACATATTATATATTTTTTCATATTATATATATATATATTTCTTTTTTTTTCTTTTTGAGGATCACCAACAGTCACCTCTCCAGAATCTGACCCTGAATATTGAGGCAGATATACCAAATGTAACCATGTTTGACAAATTCTTGGCACATGTAATTCCCTAAAAACCTGCTCAAAATATATTATGTATTGGGTTCAAATAAAATAAACTCTTCTTGTTTCAATGATTTTATTATAACATAGTGCCACACATTTATTTTTAAGTTTCCTGAGATGTGAAATAATGAAAAGTAAAAATTATTAAATGATAAAGGTATTCACAAAATAATTATTTGTGGAGACACATTGCTAAACTAATTTCCAATCTTATGATATATACTTCTGTATTAATAATACCAGCTTTATTAAGTAGGTATTTCTATATAGAACAGAATCAGTTGCAGTAATAGAATACTCTGTGTAATTAATTGCCTTATCTGATTGTCTTTTGCTTGGATGTGCTGAATTTCCCTTTCTTTTATCACAGTCTTAGGTTGGTTAATTATTTATAATTTCCCCCTGAAAAATTGTGATTAAGTCATTTTATCTAACTACATTCCTAAAGAGACCAATATACAATTAATTGTGTTCAGTGATGGATAAATCCATTTTGTTTTCCCTTTGAGCACTATCAACTCAGTGGCTAAAATTAAAATGCTCCAGAACAGTACTTCGAGGATGTGAAACATAGATTTAAACATTCTCTTCATATGAAAATGTGAGTTCAAATATGATTATTGTGGCATAAATCAAATAATATGCCTTATAATCAAGAGACTTGATTGTGGGTACTTGGTATGTGTTTTTCAAACTCCAAGGAATTATTGAATTCTCTAAGAAGCCGTTTGGACAGTTATTCTGATGCTGAGATAAATAGAGTTGAGTCTCATTTTAGACCCAAGAATGGATTATCAGTCCACTCAGGAAAAGTATAGGAATAACGCAGTGTACAGTGTGTATATATTGTAAGCATTCGACACCTAAAATTAAGCACATAATTAGTCAATAATATAAGTTAACTGTAAAATCCAGAATGTCATTCAAGAATAGAAAAAGCGACTTATGGAGCAATTACTACTAGTATTCAGTTGAACAGCAGAATGTTCTTCATGGGGCATGCAGGATTTCTCTAAAATACTCATTGCAGTGGGGGAGATGAATTATACAGTAACAAGAACTAAGATGTTCAAATTATGTTAGAAGGCAGACTTACAACAATTGCAGTGCAAGATTACCAAAATCAGAAGAAATTTGAAAATTGTCTTGATAAGTACTTTAATACACCCTTGTTTAGGTTGAAGGCATATTTCAAAATTTATTGGGATAATAAGTAAGATCATGGTTATGGTTGTAGATCTCATGCACTCTGTTTCAGGCTGGCTTTGTTCACTCTTTGTGGTGTTTCATAACATTAGCTTCCATAACATTCTGGTGTCTTCACTGAACTTTAGGCTTCATTCTGACAGCTTTGCACACTGCTCTTGCTGGGGCTCACTGCCTGGACTCTAAACCCTTCTTTTGAAATCCAGGTAGAAGCTTTCATAACCCTACAACTGTTGCATTCTGCATGCCTGTAAAATCAGTACCACATGTTCAGCACCAAGTTCTGGCATGGGCCATAGGTCTCTGTACATAGTTCTGAGGTGCAAATTCCCTAGGCAGTTGCCATTCCAAAAGCACAGTGCCCTGGGGATCTCCTCTAAAAGCAAAATCTTTCACTTTTGCAATTTTGTGCCTATGAAGGATGGGACTTGCTAGCTCATGACATATCTTTAAGTCTTTTTTTTTTCTTTCTATTTTTCAGTTGTAAGATGCATGACTTCCTTGCAATGTTAATGTTTTCAGCAATTAAGCTCTGTTATGCTCCAGCTTTGCAGGTGTTAACTTCATCAGGGTTTATTTTCTGGTCAAACTCAAAACTTTTAAAATCATTCATCTCTGCCTCTTCCTTTTGATTGTCAATCCAGAGATGGATCAAAGCTCCAACCATTACCCTTGCCAGATTCTCAACATGAAACTTCCTTGAAATTGATAGAGGTAGTGTGTCTATTTAGCTTATAAATATGCTGCTAGTAATGGATTCTTAGAATTAGTGAGACGGTAACCTAATTTGAAGAGGAACAAATTTTCTCTACCAGATTAATCTCCTTCTCTTAATCTCGGTCTTCAGCAAAATCTCTGGACGTAGCAAAATGCAGACAAATTTTCTGCCAGAGCATAACATATAAGGCCTGAAGTTCAATGGCCAATGAATTCCTTGTTCCCAGCTGAAAACTTCTTAGCCTGGTCACTACTGTCTGCATTTATTTAAGCATTCTGGTCTTCTGAGCTATGACCAGAATATCCCATTAAGTTCAGCTCAACCATTTTAAGGTTTCTTCAACTTGGATCTCCAAACATTTTTGTACTTTTACAGCAAAGTTGTTCCAAAGGCTTCTAAACTACACAGTTAGAAACAGTCATAGCAAAGACTACACTTTTTCAGTACCAAAATCAGTCTTTGTCATGTTTTTCATGGTTACAACAAAATATGTAACATCCACAAATTAAGGGAAGAGAGGTTCATTTTGACTCATTCTTTCAGTCAGAATTTGGTTGGCTCTGAGATATTTCAGGGCATGCCAGAAGAATGCTGCTCAAGGGATGTCAGACAGGAAACAGAGCAAAAAGAACATCTGGAAAGGGAGATAAACCCTTCCTGGTCAAGTTCTCAGTGACCTGCCCTTTTGACCAGGTCCCATCTCCTAACAGCAAGTTAGCACTAGCCTTCATATTCTAATAACCTTCTAAAAGCCCCACTTTATAAGCATATAAAACTTGGGAGGGACTTCTTCAATATAAAATATAATAGAAACCTTACTCACAGGGCTGGGGATTTAACTCAATGGCTTAAGTGTCTGCCTGGCAAACGTGAGGTCATGAGTTCAATCCCTGGTGCTGCAAAGAAAAAAAAAAAGAAATCTTACTCACATTGTCAAGTCTTTATTGAAGTTTTCTCTAATCACTCAATTTAAGTAGCTTCTGTCTCACTTATTGCTTTACAAAAATTTTACAAGACATTATGCATTACTACACAGTCACAGAACCTATGAGAACAACATCCAAAATTTATAATCTATCCACAATTAATAATCTACTTTTTTACATTGTTTTCATTTGTTCAACCCATCTGAAATCTTTCCATTTTGTTTAAAACCACATCGTCCAAACAGGCTTCACCTCCCAACCTCACACTCAGCTATAAACAAATCAGTGGACTAATCCAGTGATGAGCCACATACTCACGTTCCAGTCACCTCCCAAATGTTCTTCAGATGAGTGCATGAGACTTTGGGGGGACCTCTACATATAGGTTTCTCTAAGTGTTGCACATTTGATGGTGATGAATACTTTCTTCCAATACCACTGCACAACCCTTTTACCACTAAAGCACAATATTTGAATAAAGAAAGTCACGAGTGGCATATTGGTTACTTCTCTCTCATTGCTGAGATAAAATACCTGACACCCAAAATTAGGGAAGGGAAGCTTTACTTTTTACAGTTCTTGGAGATTTCAGTCCATACTTAACTGGTTCCAAGGCAGGGTGGCATGGCTGAGAGGCATCCTGGCTGCAAGTGGCAAGAGCAAATGGCAAAAGAGGGGAAAACCACACCTCTTCCCCAACCTTACACTGTATGCTGGCTCTACCCCTGGGCAGGTACAGAACTCACTCTGCCAATCCCAGAGCTAGACAACAAACCAATCACAAATGGCTGATTCAGCCTCTTCCATGACTACATGAGGCTTGGGGGGCCACCTAGACACAAACAAGTGAGAATTCATTTAATGAGTTTTTGAATAAAGTATTGTTATCATTGGGAAAAATATACAGTAGGCATTTTAAAAAGAAGAAATTTGCAGGACAAGTCTGCATTGGATTATTTACCTGCCTAAGGGCAAAATTGGTGTGGACATAGTATTTATTCAACTTTGAGACTGCTAGAGTGATTTAAGAAGGACTTATGAAGAGCTCACAAAAGATTAAAAGTTTTTTTTTCATATATGCTCCTTGGACAAAATAATTTTTGTTACTATCTATTCATGACCGTCTATTCAAATGGACATCCTTTCAGTCTATTGCTATTAGACTTCTCCACTCATTTGAATGTAGTATGTTAATTCCATTGGATTGTATCTTAGTTATTTTCTCACTGCTGGAACAAATCACCCAACACCCTCCTGCAAGTTAAAGGAGGAGAAACTTATTTTAGCTCACACTTTTTGAAGGTCTTAGTCCATAGCTGCCTGACTCCAAGGTAGGGCAGCATGGCAGAGAGGAATGACAGAGGAGGAAGCAGTTAATGACATGGTGATAAGAAGCAGAGAGAAATCAAGGGATGAGGAGGGATATATACCCAACCATGACATGCTTTCAGTAACCCAACTCTTTTCACCAGGGTTTACCTCCCAACATCACACACAGTTATTAACTCAGTGTAATAATTCTGTGATGAGTCACATTCCCATGATTTAGTCATTCTCCAAAAGCCTATGATTGCATGAGACTTTGGGTGGACATCTACATACAAATCATAGTAGTTTATACTTAACTTGACTGGTAAAACCTTTATTATGCATCATTAATGCACACAATGTTGCTTCATATGGAACACCAACATTTTTGATACTCTGGAATAAGAGTTTTCTCTGTATCTGCGTGAAAGTAACAAATTATATCTATCAGCATTTACTGATCATATAGAGCAATAACTGTCCCAAGCTTCCATGAAATCTTTCCCATTAAAAAAATAGAATCTCAAAAACAAAAAAACAAAAACAAAGACTCTATTGCTATATGACTGTATTTTGGAAAGATAATTATTTTAAATTGTGGTATTTGACAATAAATTTTATTCTAATTAATCATGTGCAAGAAAATTTAATTTTTACTACTTTAAGGCATTGCTTTGTACTGGAGATAATGGCAGTCACAATGCTATCTACAGACTATAAGAGCATTCCCACCTCCCACACAATTTCTTCCCTATCTAAACAATCATTTTTCCAGGTTTGTGTCTGTGCTGTAAGATTATTTGTATTCACTGATCATGATTCACTTTAGTTTAACTTGCTACCTTAATCATAACTAAGAAATAGGAATTGTTTTATTCTTCTTAGAGTTATTAACAACTTTGTATCCCTAATGGAAGTTTGTAGAAAATTTTAACAAATTAGTAGAGTATTTTAAGACACTTGAGCTCTGTTTCTCTGGACTTACATAATTGTTTACAAGTTATTAATATGTTATCAAGTGGAATGGAAAAGATAAGGAAAAATAAATAACAGGAAAGGTAGAGGGGGACCATAGCATCTTTGGTAGTGTGTCTGTATAGTAATTCTTGGATAATATTTATAAGAAAATAGATACCCATCATATTTTAAGGTCTGTCTTCAAATTTTCTAGGACATTATAGAACCCAATATCTTATTTCTTTCTATTGGCTCTGTAGTCAATTAATGTGGGAATTTACATGATCTCTCTATACTTGTGTCCTCATTAGTGAAATGGAGATAATATTACTCAAAAGAATTTAATGAAAATTAAATGTGTTAATGTGGTTAATCTCTCAGAAAAGTGTCTGATGCTTATGATGTGTCATTTGACATTTAGCAGTTATTATTTATATTCTGCCAAACTGGGTATTTATTTATCATATTAAAGATGGTAACATATTAAGTTTCAAATATTTATGAAATGTCTGTTTTGTTTTAATATGATACATGCCACAGATAGGTAATAATGATTCAGTATAATCTATGAATTCTTGGTATTTCTTACATATAAAATTTGATAGTGGTATAAACAATAAGTATGTGAGTCTGTGAGGAAGAAGAATGAAATTATTAGACAACAGAAGAAAACATTGATTTTCACAAGTATAGTAACTTCCCTTATTAACATTGTGAAATTTCAATTCTATTGCTGAAATATAGTCATGATTAACTAATATTTTTCCCAGTCTTGAAGAACATTCTTGACATATACGCTTGTACAAATCCCTTTCTATTTTAATGATTACTTTATTTCAGAGACACATTTTCCAAATGTTTTAGTGATATCAAAATCCAAAGAGAAGTATACTTTCAAACTATAAGTGAGTGATAAAACACTTAAAGGGAAGAGATTAATTTTTTAAAAATTTACAATATAAGCTATTGGTTGCAGAAAATCTAAGGATGGTGCCAATGAATGAATTCAGAGATCAAAAGTTTCATATATTATTTCTGCTTGGGATTTCAAAGAGAAGCTGTAATTCTATTCAAGCTAGAAAGATAAACAATACATATGCTTCAGAACTGAGACTGGTAAAATGCCTAATTATCACTAGATATGAGAGTTTTCCAGTGATGTATAATAGCCCCCAAATTTTGTAAATGAACACATTAATCATTCAGCAGCTCATTATCCTTCAGTTGCTCAAGATTCTTCAGTTTTTCTGGTGCTTTATATTATAAGGCCAACTTTGCTCTTTCTGGCATTGACTGGTAGAACACATGCGGCAGGATTCAAGTTGAATTTTAGCTTGAGTGTCTGCAAAGGCTAAAAGTTTAATCTGTCACTTTCTAGAAGGATAACCAGGCTTCTTACATGATGTGATGATACTCCAAGAGAGTGAAAATAGAAGATGTCAGATTTCTTCAGAACTCTTAAAAATGACACCTTAATTCTGACAATGTGCCTTCAATCAAAACATTTTGTCAGCTAACCTAGAATCAATGCAATGAAAAATTTAATTTATCTCATTGTGAAGAGTATTAGATTACACAAAGAATTTAAGGAATTGTGGATTACTATCCTTTCCACCTGTCTAGGTTACTTTTCTCTCCTTGTTGAGACAAAATACCTGACGTCCAACATGAAGGGAAGGAAAGGTTTACTTCTCACAGTTTGGGAGGTTTCAGTCCATACTTAGCTGGTTCCAAGGCAGGGTGGCTGCAAGTGGCAATAGCAAACAGGGCAAAAGAGGGCCAAAACACACCTCCTTCCTGACCTTACATTGCATGCCAGCTCTACTCCTGGGCAGGTGCAGCACTGACACTGCTAATCCCAGCACTAGATAGAGAACCAATCACAAATGCTAGATTCAGCCACCTCCAAGACTGCATGAGGTTTGGGGGGCCACCTAGACACAAACCATAACACTATCTGAATGGATAATTGTTCCATTCTTTGATTTTTATAAACTATGTTAATCTTATTGTAATATTTGGTTTACTAAATGCATCTAGAATTATGCAGTTTAAGTATTTTTTGCTAAAATAATGATGATAAAAAATTGATAGCTAAGATTGAAACCAAGATATAGACCTTCATAATGGTACTCTGGGATCTGATCACTTATGTATTTGAGGAATTAACAGCTTCATTGATGGAGAATCTTGATTATCTGCAGCATACAATTACAAATTCTGCTTTCTAAGGCTGTGGGTCAATGAATATCAAAAACTTCCTAATTTCTATTAAGTCCGACAGTGTGAACAAGTACAGGATGGAATTCTAGAATACTGAGTGAAGGAGGATTAAATTTAACAGTCTTTGGGTCAATTTATTGACATTATTTTACAAACCTCAAATTCAAAAATGTAGTGTATTAGTTTGTGAGGTTGGGTGTAGCACCAGCATTCTGTTCAACTGACTAAATGAACCCCAGAATCTTTAATGCCCTATCATCAATGAGGTATAAATGCTACAATTTTGTTACATAAAACTTGTTAGGGGCTTTTAGCTGAGAAGCCCCCTACCATGACACACTAGCTATTTATCCTTTTCCTTTTCCACCTTTCCCTGCCAAAAAAACTATCTTTTATTGTGCAAAAAAAAAACTTGCTGAGACACACACTTCTTATGCCAAAAGCAAAAAAATCATGTGATCTCAATTGAAGATACTAAGAAATACTTTGGTAAGATAATTATAAGTATCCTTGAAATGTTCAGGAGTGGTTCTCTTCTGCAGAGCAGGAAGACTATGGAAACACTGAAATAAATATTATAATCTTACTAAAAGTAAAAAGATAACTATGCAACAGGAAGATGGGTAACAGTATTTGCTACCAAAAATAAGGGAAGAGACTGATAACAGTAAATCATAAACAACATGCTGTGTAACATTTCCCACAAGATTTTGGGTTTGGCTGATCATAGTATTGTTAGAAACAAGATGGATGTTCAAACACTAATATGCTGCTAATCTGTATCAGTAAGAATATATCAACAGGGCTGGGGATTTGGCTCAGCTGTGCAAGCACTTGCCTGGCAAATACAAGGTGAGTTCGATCTCCGGTACCAAAAACAAACAAACAAACAAACAAAAAAAACCAAAAAACCAAAGAATATAACGACATAGAGTGGGCAGAAACTTTTATCAACTCACTATAGACACCATATATGCACTCTTACTCAGTTCCCCCACACAATCAGTTCTCAGCTTTGCTCTGACTTGACTTGGTGGAAGTTGGTTCATTTTGAGAAAAGACCCTGCAGCATTGCCACAGATGTACAGTGTGAATGTTCCCTTTAGCCTTCTCATGAGGAAACTGATGCTGTTTTCTAGTGAAACCATACTGTGTAGAAAATAATAGCTATACCTTCAATATTTTATAACATTTTGGTTCTTTACCCAAAGTAATTTCAAAAAATTCACACTTCACCTCACTTGGCCTCTGTGGACTATGTCCTTTTCCAAAGCTCCTTTCTTTTGGTCTTTTCTACTGTAATAGCTCCCCCTATCCCACTTTTAATCCTATTCACATTTTAAAAGTTCCTTTATTAAAATTTCTGCAAATAATCATTCTGAATATGACTCCTATCCTCTTAAAAAATCCTTATTGTATCTATTTATTTTGGTAATAAGCATAACAGCACTGGCAAAGACTAGTCATGTAAACAAGTGTGAATTTGCTCTTAGTGAATAAGAATGTTACTATCAATTGGTTATAACTTATTATTATAATTCTTTTTTTTTCCTCTCTCTCTTTTTGAGATGGGGTCTTGCTACGCAGTTCATGCCAGCCTTAGGCTCACTTTGTAACTCAGGCTAGTCTCAAACTTAAAATAATCCTCCTGTCTCAGCCTTCCGAGTGCTGGGCTATACCCCTTCTATAAACAAATTTGGTGTGTTTCACAATTTATTATATCCTTTGGCATAGGTGTTGCTTGAAAATTACCAATAAGTATTTACTTTGAGAGCTAATATTTTCTTTTCAGGTTTTGTGACTGATATAACCGAAATTTATTTTGTTCAATGAATAAAATTGGCCTCTGAAAAAAAAGGAGTGTTTACCTGTAATGCTCTTGAGTGTAAAGGTGGTGAAAATATATGGCATTTAAATTTTAAAAATATTTACTATGGTGAAAGATACATTACCATTAATCCCATTCAAAATATTTCTCTTTGTTTCAAACTCATGTATCCTATTATTCTTGGCAGTTCTGAAATTCCTATATCTTTAGCATCCACTATGTCCTCATTCTCATTATTTGCTAGGTCTGGCACTGTATGACTTCTAGCTCTTGCCCAAAGTCAAAGTGATCATTAAAGGTAAAAGTTTTAGTTGACACTGGACATCTAGAAAGAAGACGTCTCTCTGGGTATAGTCCACATGCCTATATTCCCAGCACTTAGGTTAAGGCAGGAGGATTGGTGCAATTTCAAGGCTAGCCCAGGTTCCATAGTAAGTTCAAGACCAGCCTGAACTACAAAGCAAGACTCTGTATCAAAAAAAAAAAAAAAAAAAGACAGAACTTCTAGAACTGTTTCAGAATGTAGCAAGAGTGGTAAGATAAATGGGTTAGCAATGAGTGGTAGGTATTTCGAGAAGGATTAATGACCATGTATGTTTAATGTAATAATTTTTAAAAATTAAAACATTCCCTGTATTTTCCAGTCATACCTCATATTTTGCTGATTTGATTTCTAACACTGTGACTTCTACAATATTCCTTGCCATACCTCTCCTTTTTAGCTAGCAAATCCTCCCATTACCAAAAAGGAGACATAACACAACAGTGTCTCCCTAGAACCTATCATTTGTTCTGCCTCATAGCTGTTTATTTTTTCCCTTTTGTTTGTATGGTCATATAACTAACTGAGGTGGAAATAGCTACATTCCAAAGTATATTGTGAGGACATATGTCTTTACATTGATCTGGCTGTCTAATATGGTTTTTTATAACTACTATTAGGGAGATACAGATTTTAGTTTTGGGGTATGTATTTCTAAGCCAAATGTTACAAGTTAAATCACTCAACATGAACCAAATAAAATATTTCAAATTGTAGAATATGTTCTGAAAAATACTACAAATTTTAAGTATAACCATATGCCATCAGTTATTCAATGACATTAAATTCCTTGCCATGTTGCTTTTGCTGTGGTAAGAATTAGGGATACAAACATAATTAGAGCATATACTTACAAATTAGCAAGATACAGGGGCAAAACTTTTTTTTACAGAGTCGTGCCTTTCAATTTAGCCAGAGTGTGCACACAAACGTGCATGCAAATCCTAACTGTAAAGTTATGTGTGTTGAACTTAGGCATGGTTTTCAATCCTGTTTAGAAGTTTTTCAATGTTTACTTTGGCATATTGACTTCCCTGAGTTTCAGGTTGCTCATCTGGATGATAAAGACAGTAATACGTATTCCTTAGTTCACCCGTAGAATTCAGCAAAAGCAGCAGTGAGGGCGAAAATCCCAGAAACATATAGGAAAATAAAAGAGAAGATCTTTTTCACTTGGTTAAATGACGGTGACCTGACAAAAAACAGATCAGTGGGAGAAAAATTAACAATTTTGTTAATATTTTTACATATATGAGGGCTCCACAGAAAAAAGTAAAAGCTCACAGAAGTATCTCAACTCAAAACATTATATACCATTGAAACAAAGGGTAATAAATTATAAAGAGCTAACCAAGCAAAGTAAATGGGAGTTCAGGTTTCTAAGAATGGTAAGTCATGAAAGTGTCAGTGTATGAGAAAACTAATGGATGATAGAGGTTATTTTAATAAGATTTATTTATTTAGACTCATCTCAGTTTTGACTTTCTATCTCATTAATGGCCATACAGCTTCAAAAGAAAGGGGGTTTATGACAGTTGAGTACTTGTATCTCAGAAGTTTGTACTTTTAGTAGATAAAGAACACTCCAAGAGGGCCAGGGATATAGTTCAGTGGCATGAGCGCCTGCCTGGTAAGTGCAAGGTCCTGAGATCCATTCCTGGTACCAAAAAAAAACACTCCAAGAAGACTTCTTTACTGTGTCTATTGATTTTCTACTAACTTCACCTCAAAAAGGCTAATGTGGCATATTTTGAAGTGGCATGCTCTGATCATCTTCTGGAAACAAAAAAATTTCTCAGAGACAGTTGAATATAATTTAATTTTGTATTTTTTTGATTTGTATTATGATTATATATTTATAAAAATTGCATGATATATATAAACATATAAATTTAATTTATACATGCTGAGTTCTTTTCCTGGTATATAGGAACTTAACATATATTTTAGCCTTTTCATTTGTTTTTTATATCAATAAACTATTAAATTTATCTCCTCAGAGATGACAAAAGATATTCACAATAGAGAAAAACTACTATGAATTTTTCATGAATTCGGAGACAAAACTTTTGTATTTTCTGTCACTAAATTGTTCTTTGAACTAGGCTTCATTTTCTGAACTATAAAATGCAGAGTTTGAACTAGATTATTTCCAAAAGCCTAAATCATGTGAAAAGAAAGCACTATTTTGTATAATACCAGAGAAATTGCAATTTTTATACAGACTTTTTCATTTCAATATCAATCACTGCTATCTTTCTCAAGGTTATACCTGAATACATTTATTTTTACACAGTGTATAGTAGATCTCTGTTACATTTTCCCCATATTTGTAAAATAGTTGAAAATATAGGGAAAAAATCTTTAGGATGTTACACATGTTACACATGTTACTTTTAATTTTCCAAATGTTTGACTACTTAGCTCACTTTAGAGAAAACAATTTTGAAAAGAAAATATCCTATAGTAATTAATGATCATCGAATTTGCAGTTATTGAAACTTAATTCAGGTAGAAAACTTCAAATGCAATAAGTTCCTTGCTGATAAACATGTTTGCTAAAGTTATTCAGAGAAAAGCGATAGCATTTTAATCAAATTTTTATTCTAATATTGACAATAGTAGGCTGAAAAGTTCTGTAACAGATTTTCTTTTGAAATGAAAATTGACCTGATAATGCCAAGCAGAGTAGGAGGTGTGTTAGAGCTGGCACCTTCGAAAAACAAAGACTCTGTTAAAGTCTGAGTGCAGGTGTTTTGCAGAACAAACGCTACAGACTGACGCTTGAGAGGAGCATGAGTTGAGTTGCAATTTGGTTATAAGAGATTCCAGCAGATCACATGAGAACTTTGGACTTCGTCTAGCCCTTTAGATGTATCCTTGAATGGGAAGGCAAGGAGCCAGACTTCTGCATCCTTCCCCACACCTGACCAGGCATTGAATGAAGGTTATGTCAGGTGGAGATTTGACCTTGAGTTACAGTTCCTTCTGTAGAAGGAAATACTCAGCTGTGAGCCACCAGCAATCACATTTCATACTCGCCGGACCCAAGATATCTTCAATCATGAAGTAAATCTGGATAGTGCACCTATGATTCTACATAAAAACAATTAAGAATCCAAAAACAGACATAGCACTTTTATTATAAAGGCATTCATCAATAAAAGCTGTGTTAAAAACACAACTGTCTTTTAAGTATTTGCAATTTGAACAATCTGTCAGAAAAATTTTCATCATATTCTAGGGGAATAGACTTGGTCAAACGATTTTATTTCTCTATCATTTGTAAAAATGAATTCTTATAATATCTACTTATCATATTTTAAGAGGTTGAAATAAAGTGATGTTTGTAAAATTTAGCCCAATATCTAGACATTAATTTATATCCAATAAAGTACATCCATAATAAACCATTGTAACTGAAGGAGGAAATTCAGTGTATAATGCAGCCATCATGTGTAGGTAAATTATAGTAATAATTGTGAGCCTTTTTACTAAACATACTATATGCCTAACACCATGTTAAATACATCTCGCATGATAATTTACTATACTCTCACAATGACCCTAAAAGATATGTCTGCTGTTTGCCTCATTCACATGAGTCACCTAGGCACAGAGAATGTGACTAGATCTCACAGTTAGTAAGTAGAGAAGACAGGGTAAAACAGGTAGAGCCGCTCCCAGAGGAAATGACAATATAAGAGTAGGTCTACCTTTTTACTGTACATTGAATTTGGTAGGGAGCCATATAGAATAAAGGAATGTGATACTGTAAACATAAACAATTTTGAAGATTTGAGTGCTATGATGCTTTTGGCCTGGTTAGCAAGAAAACAGAGGACCTGGAGAATATTTGTAATACTACCACATTTTAAGTGCTAGAAAGCAAGTGCACACACAGTTAGCAAATGGGAAAAAACTCACAAAAAGTTAATTATGCCTGGAAATTTCCTGGTAACCAAGGAAGCTGTTTGTGCCTACTTCCCTCACATGTGTATAGAAAAGCTATATTAGAATTCAATTATTTTTTATTTTACAGAGAAAAAAATTCAAAACTAGACAATTAGAGGGCAACAGTGGTTAATACATTGTGCATTGTTATCTTTAAGTGAGTTACTCAGAGTACAAGATATCTGCATTGATCCAGAGCCAAGCATTTCCCCATGAGTCAGCACCATTGCTGACTGTGAGAAGAAAAAACAATCCCTGCCCCTCTGGAACCAGTGCCATGAGTGGGTGTCCGCTGGACAGGGGACATCCAGAGCCAAGCCTTTCCCTGTGAGTCAGCACCATCGTGGACTATGTGGGGAGAGAACAAGCCCTGCCCCACCTGAACCAGCACCATGTGCAGGCCACCGCTGGCAGGGAGGCTGCCAGACTCCAGCCCCTTCTGGCTCATAGACTGGCAAACAAGAAGCGCCAACCCTTCTTTCCCTGGCCCCTTAAGTGACCAGCTGATCCAGAGAAACACAGGCTCTGATGATAGCTGTCGAGGTGAAATGCAATTGAAAGCCTGTGGTGCTTTGGTGTTTCACTGACCTTGTAGGTGTAGGGCCAATGGTCTGATCATCTGTTCATGTAGTCACTGTTGATTCCCTATAGTCTCCTTTGAAGTCCTACATTGTTCATTGTTTTGTTGGGTTGGGTTTTATTGTCTTTTTCTTTATTTGATTATGTTATAACTGATAGCATGAGCAGTGATTTCAATGATAGTAAGATATATATGATAGCCTTTTTTAATTTGCTATTGTCTTGTTTTGAAGTTCTTTATTATATCCATTGGTTTGTTTTTATTGTTTCTATTCTATTCTGTGTTGTTTGATTTTTACTATGACCGAAGGTATTGGCAGCTTTTGAAGACAACAAAAGGCATTATGGTAACTATTGTTGATTTTGTAAACTTAAGAAAATCCATACTCTAAGGAATGAAGTATTCAGTTCCCTGAGTATAGAACATTGTTAGTTCTTTTGATGTGCAATAGGGAAAGGAAGAAGGGCCAGTCAAGTTTCTAGAAAGACTCAAAATCTCAGATGAGAAAGTACAGTGAATTAGACCCAACAGATCCCTTAGGTCAAGGTATATTAATGCTACATTTCACTACCAGCAGTTGGCCGGATATTTCCAAAAAAATTACTAAAGATGGATGGAAAGGTAAGTTGCTGAGGAACTACTGGGAGAGGCACAAAAGGTGCCTGTGAGAAGGGATGCTGAGAGGCAAAAACAAAGGGCTAAGATGTGCTGTTCACATTCAAACAAGCCCCAGGGGCTCAAAGAGAATGAAACCCAAAGGGGCATGGAGGAAGACAGAGAGTGAACAAACTGGAAAAAGAGGAAGGGGAAGATAAATACTTTAAGTGCAGAAAAACAAGACATTATAGGAGGGAGTGCCCAGAATGGGAATGAGAGAGGGAAATGATTCTCTTGATGATGTTCGAAGGGGATGACTAGGGAAGTCAGGGGCTCTTGCATTACTCCTCTGGGTCCTACCCAGAGTCCTCAATAAATTTAGAGGTAGGATCACACAAAAGACTTATGCTTTTCTTAATTGACTCAGGAAAGTCCCATTTCTCTTTGCCACCTGCTTGGGGGAGTCTACTATTTATGTGAACAAACCCCCATTTCTAGGGTAAAAGGAAAGAGATTCTCAGCTCACGTTTTACTTGAAACTAAGGTGTTTCCAGGGACAACCAGCTCAAATAGTTTCTCTTGGTCCTGGAGACTGTCACAAACACATACAAGAGGGACTTGGTGGCTGAGCTGGGACTGGGCCTACAAGTCAGGAAAACACCTTCAGGGCAAGTGAATCTCCTGACTCCTGCAGTGGAGGAGGATTCGATCTTCCATATGGACCTCCAAGGGAAACCGCAGGGGAGGGACTTCAAGTAACTCAGTTAACATCCAAATTAAAAAAAAAATCCCTGGAGAAGTAGTTAGGAGAAAACAACACCCTATCATTTTTGAGGGAAGCATGAGGCTTAGACCAGTAGCAGAGAGGTTAATACAGGATAGTCTCTTAGAACACTGCATATCTTCGTACAACACTCCCCCATCCTTCCCATATACAGGGTGGACAGTTCCTAGTTAATGTCCAAGATTTTCGGGCAATGAATCACATTGTCAAAACCAAACAGCTAGTAGCTCCACATCCTTTCACTCTCTTGAGCAGGATTCCATTTGACCATTAGTGATTTATTGTAATAGATCTCAACAATGCCTTTTGGACATGGTCCTTGGATCCTGACAGTAAAGACTTGTCCGCCTTCAAATAGGAAGACCCTGTGAGAGGCAGAAGACAGTAATCCAGAGGGATGGTTCTTCTCCAAGGATTCACTGGTTCCCCCAATATTTTTGGTCTGATTTTAGAACCCATGTTAGAAAACTTTATACCTCCAATATGTAGATGATTTACTATTTTCAGGGATAGATCAAAGAAAGTTCACAGTGGCTACTGTCTTCCTCCTCAGTTTTCTACCAGAACAAGGCCTCAGAGGTTCAAAGAAAAATTCAAAATTTGTTGAAAAATGTGAAGCATTTGGGACATCCACTAAGTGGGGGAAAAAGCAGAAAGGATAGAGACAATCGTGGATTTGCCTTTGCCAGCAACCAAAGAAGAGCGCAGAAAGTTTGTAGACATCATTGGAAAATGTCACCATGAGACTGATTCTTATGTCTTAAAAGCTAAAATGCTATTCTCTAAGTTTATGGAGGAAAGCCCTGATGCCCTGAGAGAATTCTGAGGAGGAGCAACAATCTAAGGCTCTAAAGGAGGCATTGAAGGATGCTCGTTTGGGCTCTGCCATCCTTTGCAAAACCTTTCCACCTCTTTGTAAGTGGAACTTACAAAGTTCCACCTCTTTGTAAGTGTACACAGGGAAAGGCCTGGGAGTTCTCACACAGGAATACGGAGGAAACTGCCAGCCAGTGACCTTCTTTCCCTGCCTCTGGACCCTGTTAGCAGAGGATGCACCAAGTATATTGAGTCAGTAGCCACCACCACCATCCTAACTGAAGAAAGTAGGAAACTTGTCTTTGGAGAAAAGATAGCTAGATTACCTCCACATCAGTGTGAACCATTCTAAATCAAAAGGTAGGAAGATGGCTCACTGACTCCCAGATCTTGAAGTATGAGGTGATATTACTAGAAAGACCTGATTTGACCTTGATCACTGATGAGGCATTATACTCGGCTTACTTTGCACCCAAAAGGTAGCTTCAGCAGACTGAACATCGCTGTGTGGATTTAATTGATTACCAAATGAAGACCTGACATGAATTTAGAAGATTCCCTTCCACTCAGGAAGTCATCTATTTATAGATGGATCCTCCTAGGTCATTCAAGGAAAATAGTGCAGTGGTTATGCAATTACTGACAGAGAAGCTCAGTGGGTAGTTGATTCAGGGAGACTTCCAAACATGTGGTCAGCCAAGACCTGTGAGCTCTTCACTCTAACTTGCCATCAAACTCCTTAAGGGAAGGAAATGGGCAATCTACACTGACTCCAAACATGTCTTTGGAGTAGTTCACACCTTTGGAAACATCTGAATGGAAAGAGGGCTTTTCAATGGTAAAGGACTGTCTTTGTTACTTTTCTCTCATTGCTAAGACAAAATACCCAACACCCAAAATTAGGGAAAGGAAGGTTTATTTCTTACAGTTTGGAGGTTTCAGTCTATATCCAGGTGGCTCCAAAGCAGG
>RJWT010004293.1:15101-33900 GCA_004365215.1 Cuniculus paca | reverse complement strand
CACCAGTTCCTTTTGGGTTGATCAAACTGTGGAGGAGAAGGGGAGAAGAACCCACACCTGTCTGTACATACTTTGCTGGTGAGGCGCGGAGGCCCATGGTCTCTATCTCAGCAGGTTCAGAATGGCAGCTGCCTGGCCTGGTCCCCAACAGCAGTGCAGATGTCCGACTCTGCTCTGGGAAGGAGATTAGTGCACAGCACCATGCTGGCATTTCACAGCATGGAGAGGTGACATTTGCTTCCTCCCATGCAACCAGACCAGATGCCTTTATGCACCAAGAAATATGAGCCAGCTTCTCCAGGGGAGCCAAGTAAGGGGCATGCTGGAAAGAAATCTTCAAGTGTGATTACTGAATTAGAAGCCTTAGCACCAACTGGGAATTTGTCAGAATTGCAAATCCTTGGGCCACCTGAAACTTACTTCATCAAAAACTCTGAGGTGGGGTTTTACCAGCCCTCCAGATGACGTCATGCATGCTAGTCTTTGAGAAGCATTGCTACAACGTCTGACAAACCTGATGGGCTCTCTGGAAATGGGTGGCCTGATATTAGCAACAACTCTCAAAATTCAATTCACCAAGCAATTTATGGCGTGATTTTCTGCTAAAAGCCAAGTGCTAATTGCCAGCGGTGAGATCCAGATTTGAGTAGCAGGAAAAGCAAAGCCCATCCTTAGGCCAACTACAGTGGAGACAGATATAAACTGTGGTAGACAATAAGGGGCTAAGTGTCATAAAAATCCCACAATATGTTAAAAGGAGAAAGTGAATTAGTTTAGTTGAGCTAAGAGAGTACAAGAGGGAAGGCAGGTGAATGGAGATTCATGATGCAGATGACTTTTTGACAACTGGACTTTGGTAGGCAGAAGTTGGGAAAGGAGCTCCCCACAAATGACTGAATATGGTGCTTTTCTATTAGAGATATTCCCTCCAAGTGTGCAGGCCTGTGTGTCCATCACAAATCAGGAAGGCTTTTGTTGGGTCATCAGTGATTTTGACACAGCTAAATCCAATAGTCTCTTCTGAGTTCAAAGCTCACGCCATCTGCCAGCTGCCCCTGTGTAGTAGGCTGCTGTCCTGCATAACTTATCTGCTGGCAAGAGTCAAACCTCTCCTCTTCATGCTCCCACCTCACTAGCACTTTCTTCTCATCTGAATACTGAGGTAACTGGTAGATCAAGACTCCAACATCTTTTCTACTTAACACTCATTGCCTTGGTGGTCCAATCTCAAATGAGTTCCACACTTGGCTATCTCATTTGAGATGCTGCAGTAGAATGCCAAGACTGGGTACTATATATACAACAGTAATTTATTTTTCACAATTTTAAATGCTGGAAACAGAGATTATGGTGTCAGCCCAGTTGGGTTCTGGTGAGGACTCCCATCCATGCTACAGATGGCTGCATTTTTGTTGTGTTTGTACAAGGCAAAAGAGCTCTCTGGTGCCTTTCACAAGAGTACAAACCCCATCCATGAGATGCCCACTTTCATGACCTTATCATCCCTCCAAGGTTCTAGCTCCTGCTACAATCACAGTGAGGGTTAGGATTCTAACATATGAATTCTGGCGGGACACAGACATTCAGTCCATTGCACCAGATCATTCTGGAACTTCCAATAGTCTTCCTGAACTCCAGGTTCACATGGTGGCACATACTTAATATCTCTACCTTGCCAGCTCAGAAGCATCATAACCTCACCATGCCTCAGTTTGATGGCTGCCACTTCCACTGTGCCTGAAACATACCCATTTCACGAAAAAGGACCTATATTCTTCCAAAACCTCCACTTAAAATTTGTACTTCAATCTTTCAAAGCCCATATCTAAGTGAGCATCCTGTTTAACCTTTAAAGCTGCATTCTCACTATTTCTCATATCTTTCAACTGTTCACTGTCTACCTCCTCCATTCATAACCCCCAACAGCTTCCCATCTCATTCTGAGTTAATGACAAAATGTTCATCATAGCCTAAACGACATGGTCTGGCTGTTTTTTCTCTGATACAATCCACTATATGCCTATATTATTCCTCTTCAGCCTTTCTAGCCCCCACAATTCATACTCATTTCAAGACCTTCACATACATGGGTCCCTGGTGTACGAAATGCATGTCTTTCACAGCTGTCTGAATGCCTTTCTTGTATTTCTGCTCAAATGCCACCTGATATTGGAAGTTAATCTTAGCCACTCTCTCTAAAGAATTACCCCTTCTATAGCTTGGTCTGAAATGGCCCCCAAAAGCCCATGTGTCACAGATTTGTTCTCTAGCCCATGCTTCTCTTAGGGGCAGAACATTTAAGAAGTAGAGTCTAGTGGGGAAGAAGTTAGGTCCCTGGGCATTACCCTCAAAAGGATTGTGGGACTCTGTCTCTTCTTCTTGCTTTTACTTCCCAGCCATGAGGTGCAGAGCTTCCTCAACCACATACTCCCAACATGAGGTACTCTCTCAGCACAGATCCAAAAGCAAAGCAGAGTCCAAACAACCATGGACTGAAACATCCAAAACTGTAAGCCATAATAAACCTTTCATGTTTATAAGTTGATTATCTTAGGCACTATATTTTATTACAGTAATGGAAAACTGACCAATACAAGACTTCATACTCTACCAACTTAACCTTCTTTATTCTTCTTCACAGTTTTGCCTCCTTCCTCCATTTGACTCCTGAGAGAGACTCAACTATTGTTCTGCATTGTATCTGCAGCAACTAGAATAGCGCCTCTTCCAGAAATGATGCTCAAGATATGTTCATTGATTTGTAACACATTACATGTCTATTTCCCCCAAATGAGTGATGACTCGTTGAGTGTCGACTGAAGCATATTACACAACACTGGCCCTCTGTCAGGACACAATACCTGGCACCTCCTATTGAATGACTCAAGAAGGAGATGTTTCAAGTGTTTGAGGAGACTGAATATAATCACAGATGGGAAAGCACAGGGGTCCAATGCTTAGAGAATAATCCAGTTAAATTGCAGCAGAAACCCATATAAGATATGAAAAAGTATAATTACAAACCTCAAAGTGCAAGAGTCATTAGCTGTAGCCCCTACTCAAAATTTAACAACCCACAAGACCTTTGGAGTAGTTAGAATTTTCACTACTGGCAAAGATGTTCTTCGGTTCTGTGTGAATGTGGTATGCAAAATTAAGGTTTGCTTTAGGATTTTCCTTTCCTGTCTCATGCTATTCTCCTTGGAGATGTACTGAACTTACAAATTTTCAACCCATCTGTCCTGTGGTCCTGTTTCTTGGGGCAAAGAGACACGCTGATTTTCTGGACCCATCCACCTTGGAGACTATGCTAGGAAGCTTGGCCATGGGATGCCTGATGAGGGATGAGGAAGGAGGCAAATCCCCAGCAGGAGAGGCAATGTGCCATGTTCAGGTCTTGCTCCAAGAGCCTCTACTTGCTGGGGTGTCTCCACTCCAGGCACACGGCGGACACTGCAGTTCTGTGCTCCAGAACCCCAGATCCATCCAGGCCAGACCCTCGATTAGACTTTGAGAACCTTTGCTAACCCTTCTCCTCATGCATTTTGAGCCCCCTCCCCATCTTCACAGCCTTCTTTTCTACTTCAAGGGCTCAACGTTCTTCCATGGTTTAGTTCCTCCAGCAAAACTACAGACCCTAACCTGATATTGGATTCTAATCCCGTATGACCCAGCTCACAGGAAGATCTGAACATTTGAAGCAGAGGTTTAACTCTGTGGTGTGATTCTGACAGCGGAAATTCTAATAGAAGCCCAATCATAGCAGGGTTTGAAGGCTGCACACCTCGGAAGCCTGCCTCCTCTCTCGCTGTCTGTCTGCAGCACCCGCTTCCCCGATCGGTGGCCAAGCCTCTTGTACTCCCAAGGGGCTGGCTGCAGCTGCTGCTTTACATTTTCAGATTTCAGGTCGATTACTGAGCCACCCATTGACAGCACCTGATGCTTTTACTGGCCCAGCAGCTGCCAAGCAGAGATTTTAAGTCTTGCTAAGCTTCTGAAATGAACTATCATGCTTGTATTGGGCAGCACACACAGGAAATCAGAAAATTTATAGTCTGCAAGGGTATCTGCAACAATGTTTCCTGTTTGAGAAAGACAGGCTGATTAAAAATATTCAAGATTGTGATGCCCCCCCTTCGGACACTCCTGTCTTCTCTCTGTTTATCTTTTGCTGGAGGCACATTTCGGAGCTTAAGGCTGACAGTTTCATTTAAAATTATTTAAACTGTGCCAAACACAGGGTCGGTATACAGGTGATTTTTCTTCTCTCTGTGGTCTCAGCTTCGTACCAATTCCGGATGTGGAGGCTCACTGCGGATGTCATTAATTTCTCAGTCTCTGGCCCCCGTTCTTCCCAGCTTCCCACCTCCTGCCCCCACCATTCCATGCACACACACTGCCCAGGGAGACACCTTTCTCAAATTTACAGCCTCTGCAAGTCCTCCGCTTCTGTGGATGGATATAAACTCCACCTCCCCACCTCCCCTGCTCCAGCCAACCTAATCATATAATCCCCCGCCATGGCTCTAACTCTGAAAAGAAGCAGGAAGCAGCAGCATGTCTGTCTAGACGCAAAGAGAGGACTGGTGTGTTAGGTGACACTAGTCAAAGCCACATGCGGCCTTCCAGAGACAAAGATGAGAGTTGAAAGCAAAGGTTTCATTTTTAAGGAAGAAAAGGAGAATGGACCTCTTATAGGCGAATGGAGCAGTGCCTGGTCATTACAGAGTCAAAGAAAAGAAAATAAGCCTGGAAATGCAAAGCAGTATGAGAGGGTGCAGATGGAAACAGGGACCTCTGGGAAGAAGAGTTGGGCTGGAGAAGAAGACAGGAGTCAGTGTAGTCCCTGCCAGTGACCCCACCCAGAGCCCTCTTGCCTTTTACAGCCTGCCCTGGGGAGGTGGGGGGGGGCTCGCATGATAGTGAGTGGGAAAGACGGGCATCAGAGCCAGCATGCTGTCCTCTTCAGGTAGATATTTGGAGCAATATCAGCGATGGCAAATGGCTTGTGTTTTCAAACTGAACGTGGAAGCTGGGTTACAAAACTTCAGACAGTTCACACCACTTCAGAGTCTACATTCTGCCTGCTGTGATCTGAACTTTGATGTCTTCCCAAAGTCCATATGTTGGACCCTAATAACTACTGTAAAGGTGCTAAGAGTTGGGGCTTTGGGAGAAGATTACGTCATAAAGACTCTGTCTTTGTAAATGGGTCTAGTGCGTCTGTGTCGAAGAGGTTGAGGGAGCTTCCCTCTTCTGTCATGTACAGGCGCGCCCAGAAGGTACCACCCAGGAAGGAGAGAAAGGCCTTCCCAGACAGTGAGTCTGCAGCATCTTGGCCTTCAACCTCCCAGTCTCCATACTGCAAGGGATGAATTTCTGCTGTTTATACATTTCCCAGCCTAAGTCATTTTGATATAGCAGCTAAACAGATGAAAACGCTGTGGCGACAAACAGTTTACAATGCTCTAAAAATATGGGTGTTCTGCAAGGCCAATATAGGCCTAATTCTCAGAGATACATTTACTTTTGCTTACTGGTTTGGTTTGGTTTTGAATAAAGCTACTCTTAGACTAATACTTGTCTCTCTCCTTTTTCACCTCCAGAGGAAAAGTCTCTACTCTTCACACAGGAGATCATTCTTGCACCCTGGTTCATAGTGGGATTATTGATACTAATTAATTACTGTCCCTCAAGCCTTCTATAATGGAAAAACATTCCAGATCACTTGACATTATTTATTGTCATCACGAGCTGCGCGTATTAGAAAGATGAAGGGAGTTGGTTTTTTCTTTCTTCGTCCTACTTTCTAGTCTTCCAAACATAGTATCTTTTCTGTGCACACACTCAGAGGAGTTTCCTCTGTCATGATTTCAGAGGATCCCTTTGGCCTAGGCAGTTAATGGCTAATGATCTGGATTCTGCTGCTCCTCCAATGGTCCTGAGGACAGCGCAGGCAGGAAGAGGGGCTCAGACCTTCAGAAGCATCTAGGGCCCCGAAATACAACTGCTTCTTAAACAAATGACACCACTGAGCGATAGCCAAAGAAATATGGCTTTGAGAGAGCTGGTCCCAGAGCAAAAAGAAATCAGAGTCCTGTGTGCTTGTTTTACCACGGTTATTGACAACTGCACAGCCCCAAAGGGTTGCTGAATCACAGAAATCATGAGCCCGTCAAGGTTTATTGAATAAAGTGATAGTCTCAGCCAACAAAGTGATGAAAATCCCCTCCAGAAGCATCCCAGGGACCTTCCTGGTACTGAACTGCTACAGTATAGGGGTTCTAGGTGTTCCCAGGAATCTCAGAGAAGCTGGGCTCATAACAAGGTCCACCACTAGCCCACAAAGCCCTTCAGGCCTCAGAGTCTTCCTAGGGATGGAAACGCGTATCTATGTTAACAGTGGCCTTCCTCGCGGAGCACTGCTGTGCAGCAGGTATTTTTATATATCTCCGCTTGTCTTCACGCTCGTTTCCTGGTAAAATAGGACTTGTTAGCTCCTTTCTACAAATGAGAACATGTCAATTGGGTCAGAAAACTTCCCACTGGATCATTTCAATTTGGTGAACACCAAAAATGGGTAGTCCCCTGCTGGGGTTCTAGGTCCTGGGAAGGGGAAAAGTCTTTGCTCAGGTCTTAAGCGGCAGTCATCTTCCAAGGCAGGCCAGGTCTTCATGATTGGCCTGCAGAGCACCAATGGAGAGCACCAGAGGCAAGCAGGCCATGCATTTCGAGCCACAGTAGAGCTGTGAGAATACCAGGACCCCGAAGTGGTGTGCCCGCTTGAGCACTCTGTATCATTGCCAACTGATCGCATTTCCACTGCTCAGACATTCAACTCAGAAACTCCTAACATGCACAAGACATTGATGGGGATGAAAAGGCATCAAGCACACCATGCCTTCTATTCCTTCTAAATGAGACTTTACCCAGGCGTAAATCCCAGAGCTCACAGTCCTTCTAACTAGGAAAGGAAAGGATGGTAAGGGTACAGAGAAGGAGGCAAGACTAGCAGAAGTGCCAAGAGGCAGGTGTCATTGGCTGTTACCTTGGAAATGCCAATGTATTCAATCATCACATCCACAGCCTCTCCCTGCCTCCACAGGGGTCACTGCCTCGTGACTTAACACTCAGATACCTCCCTTGGTCCTATGAAGGGGCTGCATGTTCTTCTTCTCCTCTGGCCCATCTTTCATGTGTCCTCTAGTTAGGAACCATTCCAACTTCATACTTGGTCTACCCTCCTCAAACTCAAGACCCCCGTGTTCCTTCCTTCAAATGCCTTCTGCCCCAGCCCAGGCCTATTCTTTAAAAATGTCCAGATACACTTGCATTCCAACTCCAGGATGTGCCTATGGGAGTCCTCTGGCCTCTGTCCACATCAGGTCCCATGTGGCCTGTCCCTCCAGCCTGAGTCCACAGTCCTTTCCTCTGCTAAGCCTTCTCAGAGATATGGGCCAAAATGACCTCAACCTCCTCACTCTCTTTACATTATTTTCTGCACTGCATAATTATCACCCAAAGGCCTGCTGTCTTCTCCTCTAATTATCTGTACCAACTAATGTGCTCCTTAAGAATACCCAGAGAAAAGACTCATCTACAAATTTCTACCTCGTGCATCTGTTTGATTTTCCTACCTGCTTTGAACATTCCAGCCTTTGTACTTCACATGTCACTTACAGCTCCACCTGGCCCAAGGCATGTAATTGGCACTCAACTGTTTACAATAAAATAGCTAATGGGTTATCTATTTTTCCATTTGTACATAACTACTTTTGCTTGCTTTATTTTTTCTAAATTTGGAAATAGAAGAAAGGGATTTTGTTCTGTTCAACTTTCAATATCAGAACAATTATGAATTATGGTATTTTAAAAAATGCCTAATAAGAACAATTTTTTATGTGAGATGGTCATAACCTATGCAAAGGAATTTTCACCATGCTAATCAGGGCCCTGTTACTCTGCCCTTGTCTCCTTTGTGTTCCAAGATCCTGGAAAGAAAGGCTTAGTCATTCAACAAATGTTTAGGATCCATTTATTACAGTGGTTCTCAATGTTGAATGAATATTTGAGATTAAAAACAAAAAACTCTCTGGACTCCCGGCTTAGAGATCCTGATTTAATTATTTGGCAATAAGGCCTGGGCAGATATTTTAAATTTCTCCAAGTGATTCTAAATTACAACTTTGACTAAAAACCACTGATCGACTACATGAAATGCTATATTAAAAACTGAAAATACCAAAAAAGAAAAAGGAAAAGGCGCAGCCTTGACCTTGAGGCGCTTCTGGACTAATGAGCAAGAAGGATGAAAAGAGCGCATAAGCAGTGATGCACTGAAACACAGAAGTCACTAAGGGTAAATCAGGGCACAGAGCTGTGTGGTGCCAGCCAGCTGAGAGAACTCAGGGAGACTTCCAGAGGCCAAACTAAAAATCTGACCTGCACGCTGGCCAAATAGGGATTGACCAAATGGAAAGGGGATGAGAGATTTGGGAGAAGGACCTGAGCCAAGTTAGAGGCACTCAGCGAGTGTAGGTAATGTATCCAGACAACAGTGCAGGGGTAAACGCAATCCCCTACTTCCAGGCTGGCCTACTCCACGAGCTGACTTCCACTGCAAAATATGGATCTTGTTTTTCTCCTCCTCTACTAGATATATCCAGAGAAAGTGAGAACGGAGTGGGAATTGGCAAAGGTAGAGAGAGAAGACCACCCCAGAGGCCCACATGGCAGCTCCAGAGAAGTTGTTTGGAGGAAATATGGAAATAATGGCAAATTAAAAAGACAAAATAAAGCAGTCCACTCTTGTGCCCACAGCAATAAGAGGCAAAAAATTATAATCTTCATCTGCGGTACTGCAGCCACAATTCTTTCTGATGTGCTCATTGCCTTAGTCAGAACATGCTTGGACATCTGACAAAGGCTCCAAATCAAGTGACTCTTGGGAACTGTGGTGGGAATAAACAGCTGGAGCCAGTAGGCAGGAGACATCTTTCCTTGGCTCACCCATTTACCATGTGACAACCAGAGGAAGTTGACAGTGGAGACTACTTCTCAGGACAGGCTTTCTCCCATGCGGAGCACGTGTGTGACGTGAGCTGGTCTTCCAAGGACCTTGCAGTGCCTTTTGAGGAATCCATGATCTGCTATCACACCTGTGGCTCCTATGCTTTTGGGCACACATGCATGCACGCGCGCACACACACACACACACACAATGACACTTACACATGCTTACAAACACTCCTTTGAAGGGCCAGCTGGTGGAAATTACAAGGACAGAGAGAATGTTAGTTAATTAGAAGAAGAGAGAGTTTGCTAGGAAAGGATGAAGGAGGTGCAGATCTAGAAGATGCTGGCATTGCCATCTGGCTGTGCAGCTGGCGTACTCACTCACCTCCCTGCCCTGATCACTCCTCTGCGAGCAAGACGACACAAGCCAACACTGGCCCAGCTTTCCACTATTGTCCTGTGCACCCTCAGGCAAGTTCCTGCATCACTCTGGGCCTCTGCTCCTCATTTGTACAACAAGGAATCTGGCCTGAACTTATCCCCAGGATTCCTCTTCTGTCTATAAATTCAGAGTGTAAGGCCCCATCTCCTGTCCTCTGTTGGAACCCACACAAGTGAGCAGGCACACCTGGTCACCCACGGATCTCTTCGACCCGTGCTGTCCTTCCTCTGTAGCTAATCTCATGCATGAGTTACTGCTCAGCAGCTCCATTACCAGCCACAGAGACTTTGCTGATGAGAAAAAAAATAAATGTAAGCACCTAATCTGATCATGCCAATTTATAGCTCAGAATCCCCAGAGATCCTCCCTAACTTCCTCTCCCCTGGGAGGGTACAGTCCTTTGTTTTCCAAATGTTTTGTGAGCACTGCAAGCTTGGGACCCTGCTCTTTGCACTTGTGGGCTTCAGGCCCTCAGTGCCAGCCCTTGAGGGTTCTTGCTGTATGAACAGAAGCCTCCTTCCAAGCAGAAGGAGAAGTTTTAGAGATGCCCTTGTTTAACCTCCCCGTATAACTCTGGACACCAGGCACACGGCTATACTTGGCCCTGTCCAGCCAAGGCTGGAGGTCATTAGCACTCAGCAGCACTGTCACCAATGTGGCTGGTCCATTTATTGGTGGCCACTGCAAGAAGCTTCAGCCTTGAATAAAGAAGTTGAATCTTGAGTCCTGTGCTCTACGTATTTCATCACTGCACCCACGGGACACCTCCGGTCTCCATCTGTCCTTTTTCTTCCACATGACCTGTACCAAATGACTGAGAACCGTGCAGAAAGCAGGACCAGGGAAGAATGACAGCCTCTGCTGTCTTGCTGGTGAATGAGGCTCTGGTCAACCCCTGTAAGGTCCCCAGAGAGGACATCACCTTTCCAGTTCCTCCGGCTCCCCTTAGCGCAACCAGAAGGCCACAGTAACTGCCCAGGTATGTACTGGAGAAAGCTGGCTGCCTCCTGCCACCCCTCTACCATCACACTGGGAGCTGGTGTGTGTGAGGCAGAGCAGCAGGCCTGGGTGGCAGCAACGTTTCTGGTGGCCGGGGAAGACTACAAGAGGAAGCCTGGACACCAGCCAGAGGAGAAAGTGATGCAGCTGTGACCACTGTCCCAACACAAGGACAGGAAAAAGGCAGCTAGAGCCCAAGGAAGGCCTGATACAGAGTGGGCTTCCCCATGACAGACCGGCATTTTCAGCCCTACGATCTCAAGCTCAGCGAGGATGACAGCAGTCTCAGACACACTGCCCGCAGGAGTGACCCAACTGTGGCACCGGCTGCCAAAGTCTGGCTCTCCTCATTCATCCAGGCAGCAGCATAGCTGGGAGCGTAGAGATGCCTCTCTCTGAGGAATGGGTGGGTGTGCTTTCCAGATCATGTTTTTCTTGCTTTCTAACACTCACCAGGAATAGGTGTGAAGCCCAATAACCCAGGACACAAAATACAAGGAGAACAGGGAAGTGAGGATGAGGAAGTAGGACAGGCCTGCAGAACACCCGGGCGGATCCTTCTCCATCGTACCTGCTCAAACGCTGCTTCCTTTGAGGCCTCTGCTCTCAAGACCAGAACAGAGATGCAAACATCTCCTAATGAAACATCTGTCTCTCCTTTTCTCTCCCTTCTCGCAGCTCATCCAATTACCACATCTAACATTATCCATCATCTCATCTTCGTGGCAGTGAGAATCGAAGAGCAGACGGGGGAAATTAATAATAATTGTGGTGTCACGGTGCGGGATGCAATCTGAATTCAGCATGGAAGCAAATACAAATACAAACAAACCATATTTATTCTTCTGAAGGATTGCTCAATTCTCACTCCTCCCTCCCCCAAGTGTTGCTGATGATAGCGCTCAGGAAAGAGATGAATCAGCGCTAATGTGGGGATTAGGAATTGATTCTTCAGCCCCAGCCTGCTCCTGCCTGCTCTGCCGCAGAGAGTGCTATAATTGAAATTAGAGCAGGGATTTGGTAGCCTCTGAAGAGACAACCCAAACCCATCAGGCCCCAAGCAGGAAGCAAAGGGAAGGGGCTTCTCTATTTCAGTAGTTAGTACGTGAACTCTGTGAAGGTGAAATGACAAACTGAAACATCAGCTTAGAAAGACTCAGAGGGAAGAAGTATCTCCCCTACCTTTTGTCTAGAGGGGTCAAATAAACTTATTATAGGATTCCCAGCCTTCCTTCTTGGTCATCCCCAAACCAAGCTGTATTATTTCCATATGCAAGTCCTCAGCACCAGGAAGGATGTCTGAATGAGACTACATCCATCCACAAATGACTCACGTTAATGAGGGGAGCCTTAGCATAGGTCATATCAAATGGCAGAGCATCTAAAAAAAAATAACTCCTTTTGGCTATAATACGCACTGTACACTCATATGGAGATTCTGCAGCTGTATTTCCTACCTAACATTGTTTTCAATTAGGGTGATTGTTAAAGGTATTCACTTTCCATCAGTCTCTCCGCTCCCATTCCCAATTAGCTTCTCCTGCTGAGGTTTGCTGGGAGTAGCTCCAGCTAAGAGTGGACATGGAGGTCTAGAGTGAGGTCCATCTGGTTGAGTGCCTGCCTCTCCCTCTTACTGTCAGTGTGGTTTTGGAAACTGACTTAGTCTGTCTGGGTATATGTCTTTGCCAGCCTGCTTGCAAGCACTTTTCTGAATATACTTTGCATGAGAAATTATGTAAGTACATAGCATAATGCTTGGCAAATGACAGGGAGTCAAGTAAACTGTCCAAAATTGGAACCCTTTCATAGCTGGACACAAAGTACTGTTTTCCTCGAAGTCAAAGAGGTTCAGAGAAAAGACATGTAGATATATTAAAGGAGGAAGGAAGAATCTACGCTCTGCTTCATATAGAGACACTTCCTTAAAAATCTTGGTTAGATGTTGCTTCCCTCAAAAGCATCAGACTCACAGCACCTCCTCATGTGGTTTCTTTCCTGTGAAATGTTTTGCAGCCACCACCTAGCAAACAAAGCTCAACGTCTTGCTCGCTGATGCTTTCCCCGAGCATAATCATCTCTGGGAGGTACCCTGGGGTTCCCACTAGATTGCCTGGCCTGTCAAGAGTGACGTGGCTATGATGCTGGTAAATACTCTTGTCCTTCTTGCTATGTAGCCAAGGCATGGTGAGATCCGGGCACAATACCTGCTGCACACTTGGCACCCAGCATATGGTAATCACCCACACCATGCGTGGTGGGTCTAGAGCAGCTTCTCCTGGGTAGGTGACTTGTAAGTGCTAGAACTTCCTTCCTTCTGGTTGCTGCTGCTCTAATCCAGTTCAAGGCAGGAACTGCTGCAGGAGTAGCTGGGACTTACAGTGAACTGCTCTGTGGTTAAATTGTTAGAAGGAGCCTAATGACAGTCTTGTGAATTCACGTCACCCAGAAAGTCATGCCTTCCTCAAACTCCAAGCATGATGTCTCAGACTGAACACTTAGACTTAGCATCTCTCTGTCATGCAGGTGCTAAAGATCAGTCCTAACCCCAGTCTGATTGACTGGTCCAGATGGTGGATGACATTGTCTGGGGCCCCATTATAAATAAATCAGTTTTCTAAAACTAGAACCCTACTATCTGCACCCCTGTTGCTGACTCTGTACATTGGTTTGGACCTCAGTGATTTTTAAAGTCAGCCATAATTAAGTCTGAATTTGCCTCACGCCTTTGAATACAATTAGACTGTTGACTGCGAAGTGACTTTCAGCCTGGGTTCCTGAAGCAATTGGGACTTATTCAAATTACAGCAGCTTTCGTGGGAAGACTCTGGATAAGGGGAAGAATGGATGATGTGTGATGAGCATGCAAGGAGGTCCCTGGATCGTGCAGACTGCATGAACCACTGTGAGTGGTATAGGGCTGGCATGGGCCATATGTGCATGTTACACTTATGGTCCACTTGATGCCAGGCATTTATAAATAGAGAAAGATTGTGTGGGTATGTCTAAGCACTGCAGGGAAGTCATAGGCATTCCCTGAGATCTGCACCGGCACCTTTGAATTTCAAAGGTGAGGTGAATATACAACCAGATATGATGGGCAGAATAAGTACTTTTGTTTGGATAATTACTTTGTAAACAGTTCAGCTATATCTGTTTAATACCTGTACAAAAGATCAGAGAAAAGAGAAGTTTGAGTCCAGAACTGAATGTGTGGTTTGAAAATTCTAGAAGATAAGATTTGGGGAGGGAGAATTTGGGAAAACACTGTGAAGCTCTGCTGGACCTAGAAATACAGTTTGAATGCAGACTGTCTTTAGGCACCTGAATCATGGAAAGAATTGAGTTTGTGAACGAAGGCACCACTGCAATTGTCACGGGCTCATATAACCTGAGGGGCATTACGAAGATATCAAGAAATCTCTGATACACGAGAAAGCACTCTGTCCAGTAAACTTAAGGAGCTGGTCTGAAACGTGTCATGATTAAAATTGAATATTTGAAAATCAGAGTTGTGAAAATAAACATGGATGATTGACTAAACTGTTTAGAAGTTTTAGCTTATGAGATAATCATGCTAGACTAAGGTTAGGAGATTTTTCTAGAAATAGCAAGATAGTCACTACTGCACACTTTGTGGACTATAAAGTCTATCTCAGCTGCTTACATCTACCACTGTAACAAAAGAAGCCATAGACGGAATGTCAAAGAATGAGCATGGCTAGTTCCACTAAACCTTTACTTATTAAAAGTGGTAGTAGGCTGCATTTGTCCAGTAGATCTGAGTTTGTTAACTCCAGATTTAGAAGAAAAAAGTAAAAAAATTCTTAGTGTCTCAGTTACTTTCTCCTGCTGGGACAAAATACCTGACACTCACAATTTGAAGGAGGAAAGGTTTTGTTTTGGCTCACAGTTTGTAGAGGTTTCAGTTCATAGTCAGCTGGCCCCAGGGCAGGGTAACAGGGCAGAGGAGAAAGAATTCATGGTAAAGCAGGAAAGCAGCAGTGAGACTTCCTTTTTTTCTCACTTTTTATTCTATCCAGGAAACAAACTGTCTTAGTTACTTTTCTCATTGTTGAGACAAAATACCCAACACCCAAAGTTAAAGGGAGAAAGGTTCACAGTTTGTAGAGGTTCCAGTCCATAATCAGCTGGCTCCAAGGCAGAGTGGCACATTGCACAGGGGCAACCATTCATAATGATGAAAGACAAAATCAATAAGCAAGGGAAGGAAGGGACAAGCCACTTATATTGTATGCAGGCTATCCTCCTTAGGACATGAGTAGCATTTACCTCCTTAATCAAAGCATTGGACTACGAATCAATCACAAATTCTAGATTTAGCTACCTCCAAAAAGAACCATAGCTAAAAGTGCCTATGGCTCTGGGAGGAAATCTAGACACAAACTCCCATGATCTAGTCACTCCCAAAAGCTCCATCTCTGAGTGCAAGAAGTTTTGGGGGAACATCTAGATATCAACCATAACAACTAGGTTAGTTAGCTTTTGCCACAGTCACTGAATGTCTGAGTGACACATATTAAGGTAGGAAAAGGTATTTTGGCTCATGGTTCAGAGAATGCAGTCCCTGGTCAGGTGGTTCCATTGCTTTCAATCCATGGAGAGGCAGAGGAAACCTGCACACCCTATGGCAGCCAGGTAACAAAGAGAAGTAAACAAACAGAGAAAAGAAGGGCCTGGGGACAAGATACACCCCTCAGAGTCACACCCTGGGAGTCTACTTTATCTCACTGGCCTCTACCTCCTACTAATCCATTCAGTTATGAACTTGTCAATGGATTAATTCATTGATGAGATTAAACCCTCGTGATTCATCAGCCCTCTAGGGCCCACATGTGAACACTGTTCTATTTAGGATCCAGCCTTGACATACGAATTGTCTGGGTACATTTCATATTTAAGCCATAAAAACTGTGTTCATAAAAATTTATATAGTGTTCCCAAAAAGTAAATGTGTTTGGATGGTACATATAAATTTCATCCTGCAAGAACTGTTAATATCTGCCAGTTCCTTCATTTGGAAAAGTGAGAAAGTCAAACGATTCTTTGTAATTTATGTTATTGTGCTTCTCAACAACTTCCACATATATTTCTTTTACTCTATACTCAGGGAGTGACGACCATATGTCATTCTGCCAGGGTACTGGGGTCAGCTCTTTCACTATGCCCACAAAGCTACAGTCCTACTATGGGACGCCAAAGAGGCCAACCCAGAATGGGCATTGAAGTCCCAACATTGAGATCTGTCCCCTCTGCTTTCTTACCTCACTTCCTCCATTGAAAGACAATTTTCTTTTATTCATTCATTCATTCATTCATTCATTCATTCAGATAATGCTCAGTACATTCCAAAGTGACCATGGAGAAATCAAATGATCTCAAAACTTGGATGTGTGAATGTATTGGTGGATGCTAATGATTTAAGGCTGAGGCTCTTGCCCTGCTCTATATATACCCATAGGATTGGAGGGCACCGTGCCAAGATAAACATGCCACAGGGTAAAAACAATGCAAATTTTCAGAAGCATAAATGTTATTTGAATAATTCTGGAAGAAAGTTAAATATTATAACTAATTCAAGACATTGTATATTAAATCATGGCCATAATAAGGATTGCAATATAAATAATGTATTTTAATAATTGATTTGCATTTTTGAGCTTGCTCTTGACCACATTATGCTCTGACTTCAGATGACTAGGGGTACACATTTATGCTTCTCTCTCATTGGAGGTATTTAGTGAGAAAGTTTTAGAAGCACACTTTTAGTATGTAGCACTTCTTTCCTGGTTTGGTGAGAGAAACAAAGTCAGGGACAATCTCACTATTTTGCTTTCTCCTTCCAGAAAACACATGAATATCCACAAAAAGTCTTTTCTTACATCGTCATTCTAGCCTTTGCTGATGGGATTGCCTGTTTAGACCGACCACTTTCACCTGTGTGCTTGACACCAACTTTTACCACCTGTGTCTATGATCTAACATATCCCAATGCTCTCCTTCCTTGTCTTCATTTGGATCTACTGAAGTCATGAATGCATTCAGTAAACTTCCATGAAAAGATCTACGTTTATGCTACTCCCTCCTTTCCATCCAATCCCTTTTTCTTCCTTAGCTCATTCTTTTTGAAACACAGTGTAGGGTCTCTTCTCCCTTCCATTCTTCAGCTCAGTGCCATCTGAATTCTGTCCACTCCATTCTGTTGAAACTGTCCTTACTAAGATCACTCAAGTCATTCTAATTGCTAAATATGCAAGTCACTTCAAATTTAATCTTACTGGAGCTATCAATCATTTGAAGTGGTTGATCTCCTCCCAGTACTCTTTTCTCTTTGCATAAAGTGTACTCCCTGGACTTGGGCTATTGTGATGCTTAGTTGCCCTTTTTTTTCTTATTTTGCATTTGCTATTTATTGTTTCTTCTTGTTCTCCATATTGGCTCCTTTTGGGGGGAAGGGTTGTCTATCTTTCAGGTACTGGTGAACATTGCCATTCTACTTCACTTTCTCTTCAACATCTTCCTAGATGAGTTCAAACATTCTCACAATTTTATCTATTTGTATTGCCATGTAACAAGTTGCCATAAAACTTAGCAGCTTAATACCACAAGCAGTTATTATCTCACAGCTTCTGGGGATCAGGAGCCAAAAGTTAGCTCAGTTGAAAGCTTCTGGCTCAGACTTCATGAGGTTGCAGCCAAGCTGTCTCTGAACTAGAGTCTCATCCGAAGGCTCAAATGGGGGTTAAAGGGATTGTTTCCAAAGTTTATTTACATGTTTTTTCAGGCCATGGCTCCTTTCCATGTGGTTTTCTCCACAAGAGTACTTTTTGCCATGGAATCTGACTTTCTCCAAGGTGAGCCATCCAAGAGAAACTGGCAAAGAGAGCCCAAGATGGAAATCACTGTCCTTCCATAACATTGTTTTGGAGATGAATTCTAATTACTTCTGCTATCATCTATTTATCAAAGTGAGTCAGTAAGCACAACTACAGCCAGCATCAGGAGAGAGTGTTCTACAGGTCATGAACAGCAGTAGATGGAAACTTTGGGCCTATTAAAGGCTGCCTACCTATGACCTGTGCATGCATGGGCCCACACGTGTATCTGTCTCTAGGCATCTTCCTTGATTCCTGGGTTCATGTACTCACTGCCTGCAGCATGGCCCTACCTTGATGATTTATAGTCCTGACAGTCTTATTATACTGTAAGGTAAATGTCATACTATCTTCTGTGATGTGACTTATTTTCGCTTATTTTCCAAATATGGCACAAACACAAACCCAGTCCTCTTAACTGGAAAGCAAAAAGACAAATTTCGTCTCTAACTCTCTTTCATTCTACCACAATATAATCAGTCTTGGTTCCCAAATTTCACTGCTAGATATTTTCAGTCCCTTCCCTGTTTTCCAGTACTCTACTGCTTACAAGGTTGTGCCTCACTTGAACGACGACAGCAAGTCTAACTTCTGCACATTATGGTCTAAGCCACCCCACTCGGCACATGGCAGGGACTCTGAGGACAGAGATCGATACATGTACGATTTCCTCCAAGTGCAGAAAGCCACAACAAGCCCTTTCCTGAAGTGTGTCACTGCTCTCACTGATGAGGATGAAGATGATGACTGTGATGTCAACATGGATGAGTTACACAATCTCAATAATAAAATGCAAGATTCAGCATCACCCACAGATGCAAACAAGTTCTATGCATCTAGTGAGACTTTCAGCCCCTGTCAAAAATACCAAAATCATGGTTCCAATGCCACATGTCATCATCTTGCTTCTGCACCTGTATTCTCAGTTAAGGCTCAGTCCTCAAAATAAACTCCGTGAATGAGGAAATCATCACAGTGTAATTGGAGCTGCTAAAAAGCGTGGGCTGTCATTGCAACTGAACACTACTCTGACGTTTTCCCCTGTGATCTGAGACGCCACATATCTAATCAATCGTCTAATCATTGATTCCTTCCATGGCCCATGCACCATCTATGAGCCTTCTACATGCCTTTCTCCAGGGCTCCATTTTTCCCACCAGGCCCCTATAAGGACATCCTCGTGTCCTCAGGAGTGGATCAGCTAAACTGTCTACACCAGCCTTAACACATGCTGGAAAAGCCGAGAGACAGATACCGTCACCCAGCAGCAGCAGCCAGCCCTATTCCCGCCTGTGAATTCAATGGCCTTCCAAATGCAACAAGACAGTTGGTGCCTTAGGACAAATATAGCCGTGGCTGGGCTATACTATGGATGGTTACTAGCATGAAAATTCATTCATATGAGTTTGGAATATAATACCTGACACAAGATGTATCGTGGCTGCCATGC